>JAGVSP010000833.1:0-167307 GCA_022494985.1 Micrasema minimum
AAGCTTGTAGATTCGTAACCAATCATATCATTATTTTAAAAGTACTGTCACAATGGTTGCTGTAAGGACAAAGCATTGTATCTCTTCAAGTTTTTGACAAATCGAAAATTATAACATAAATTCTAACTCAGTTCTAGAGATATAGCGTTACCGATTTTCGAAAAAAAAAACAGGAAACCATCATTTTATAAATTATCGGTATAAATAAAGAAAACTTAAGCAAAGTGACAGAATATTTTTTTAAAAGTATTTAAAGAGAATACCAATTTCTAGGGAAAAAGCATACAATTTTTTATTTTATTATCACATTTATTCGTTAAAAAATAAAAACCCCATTTAGCGTCTACGTTATATTATGTGCGCTATAAACTCGGTCCTATGTTATAAGTACAGGGCAAAACACGAGTTTTTCAGTTTTATCTGTCAGTCATACAAACCAAATAAATTTAACGAAATGAAACGTTGGATCGAGGATTTTTCATTTTTCGTATAATGTATTTGTTATGTTGTATAGTTCAGATTGAATGTATGGACTTGATGCGTGATTTTATTTCTGGGAACGCCTTCATGGTTTTTTGTTTTATTTGTGAAGAGAAAATAAACAACACCGTTAAATATAAAACTGTATGTGAATTTCTTTTAGATTAAAAAGATGGCTAAATTTCAGTAAACACCTAATTCCATAGCAAATTTATCACACAAGATGAAACTTTTTAAATATCCTTATACAAATATCTATTTTGTTTGATCCATGAAAGTAGAGCGCAACTCCGTAATAAAATTTTACCTCTTTTCCTCCTATTACGTTTTAAAAGTACTTTTAAAGAGGAAAAATATACGAAAATAAAAGGAATGTAAAAAAGGTCAGAAAAATTCATTTTATTAAAAAGAATATTTACCGCAATGTTTCCTTTGATATTTTAGAGGACAGTTATTATAAAGTAAAAAACATAAAACAATTTTTTTCCAACATTCAGGACAAGTTGTTCTAAATTAAAATTAGTACAATTTTATACATTAGTTACAAGAAAAGTAGGTACCTACCTACGTTTACTTGAAAGTTGGAAACTTGATAATCAGATGATAATTAAAAATCACTAAGACAGTACAAATATTTATTAATTTTATGTTCCGCACCAATTGATACATAAGGCACTACATTAGTAGTAGTTATACCAGTGCAGTGAATTTCGTATATTTTATTATGAAAGTTAGATGATCAATCTTACACTTCAGTGCCAGATAATGAAATAGTGAAAACCACATTTAAAATATTTCAAGTCCCTCACGGGAATCGATACTGCGACCTCGTGCATGATAGAGACCTTCGCAATAACCACTGCGCCACAAGCGAAAAAATTAGTTTTCATATTAATTTTTAGATATACATATACACTGAAGAGATAAGTGCTCGAAGTAAATCTGATAATGGTTACAAGAACGTTGGTCCAGATGAGATTAGAATTACGTTTTATATAAACCAAATTTCTAGAGCATAAATCTTGATTTCTATGGAATAACACAATTAGTAAAAATGTCTTCTCCACAAAAGTGAAGAAGCCATTTTATTTTCTTCAAATGAAAAATAAAACAATCTACAAAAATAAGTATCATATTTCTACTACTATTTTACCTTATTTGCACCCAATGATGCATAATTCACTACATTGGTATACTAAGTGCAGTGTATCTTGATAATTTGTAACTTGAAGGCAAGATGATCAGTTTTATGCTTCAGCGCCAGTTTTAGGAGTCACATATAAAATATCTTTATGTGAAAAACAACATACCTGTTTATTCACAATTAATTTGTATGTATGTATGTGTACGATCTTCCTTCGATAGCCCTGGGACTGTAAGACAGGTGCTCGCTTCCTAGTATCACGTTTTGAAGAAATGGGGAGACAACAAACGCGATGTTCGTTTAATACAAATGCAATCTAGGAAAATGACGGGAACAGGGACTTACGGTTTTCTCCTCGGCACGACACTCCAAATTGCACTTGTTGGTTGGTTTGGTTTTCACTTGGTTTTTGATAACGTTACGAAAATGGCACGGCCCGCGTATCGTTCGATTTTATGTTGTATGTTGTTGTTGTTGTTGGTTCAAGGGTAATGACTCGACTGTTGAATGTCTTCTCAGAGAAGTTTTGTTTGCGGCCGCTAGGAGGGGATATACAGGGGACAAGAAGGACAAAATTGACATTTGACGAAATATTAATAAGTCAGTCCTGAACATACTCCCCGCGCTGCGGAATATGACGGCATATTCCCAGTAAGTGGTTCTGTTTTGGTTAACGATTAAAGGAAACATGCCGATTATTGATATGCTGTATGATGGGATTACGTTTTGAATGATACGATTGTTAATGCTACATGACGATGGATGATGGCTGATGATGGATGATGGCTGATGATGAACGATTACGAATGAGTGCCTGAGACTCATTCATCCGGAATAGGGCACAGCTTAACGAGTGGTCTTTTGATCAAACCACTTGCTGTTTGCACTGACGCGATTCGAGCTATCCCGTCGGTTCCTGCACAAGTCTCGGTAACTCGTCCTAAACGCCAACGTAAGGGTGGTGCTGCATCATCTTTGATTACTACCATCTGACCGCTATATATTGGTTTTGAGGGCTGCGTCCACTTCGATCTCTGCATCAGTGTGGTCAAATATTCACGATGCCAACGTGACCAAAAATCATTGTGCATCCGTTGTATTAGTTGCCACCGGTGGCGATTGTTGACTGGAGCAGTTTCCGAAGCGGGAACCACAGTTAAGGGTGTCAATGTCAAAAAGTGCCCTGGAGTTAGTGCTGTTAGATCATTAGGATCAGAACTCATGGGGCATAACGGTCGTGAGTTTAATACTGCCTCTACTTGAATGAAAAGGGTATTGAGTTCGTCATACGTAAGGATCTGTGATCCTATGACACGATATATGTGAGTTTTTTACGCTTTTAACCCGGCTTCCCAAAGTCCACCGAAATGTGGTGCACTTGGTGGGTTAAATTTGAACTCAATGCGTTCTGCTTCACTGGCATCACGCATCAAGTTGGACAAGATCTTGTGGGCACCCTTAAAGTTAGTGCCACAATCTGAATGGATGCGATACACCTTCCTCGCGGCTCACAAAACGACGCAGAGCCGCTAGGAAGGCGTCCGATGATAAATCCGAGGCTAACTCGAGATGAACGGCCTTGGTTGCGAAACACACAAACAGACATAAATAAAACCTTCGTAGTACGCGCTCCTCGATATCTATGCATCGTAATGTTGAATGGGCCTGCGTAGTCCACGCCAACGGTTTGAAATGGTTTAAGTTGTGTGATTCGCAACCGTGGTAAATCAGCCATTTTTGGCTGCAATGGCTGAGGATTAGCCCGAAAACACTTAAAACATTTGGATAAAACGTGTCGAATAGCACGCTTTGCGGATAAAATCCAGAATTTTGACACACGAGATATTGCACCGACTGCAAACCTGGGTGCAAATTCTCGTTGTGTACAGATTGTATTATGAAATCAGTTAATCGGTGTTTTCGAGGTAACAAGGCTGGATGTTTGGCTTCGTAGGATAAATCTGACGCTCTAAGTCTCCCACCAACCCGTAATATTCCTTCTTCGTCAATAAAAGGATTCAACTTTCTCAAGGATTTAGGCAAATCCTTTCCGAGTTTTATGTTATTAATCTCCTTATCAAATACGGTGTTCTGGACAGTTTTTACCAAATACATCAACGCCTTATGCATGTCTTGGTCGGTAGGATGACAAAACGTTTTATCTCTGCACAAATATGAATAATTTATGAAACGCAAGACGTATACTACTATACGCTGTAATTTTCTAAGAGATGAGTAGCGCATTATTAGCGCTTCTAGGGGGCGATTACAGGGTTCGTTAACAAGCACGTTCGGTCGTGCTTCTGGATCAATATCTTTCGTTACTTCCGTAGATTTAACGTTTTTAAGATTTGGCCAATCGTTGATCTCCGATTGTAGCCACGAGGGCCCGTCCACCAAAGTGGATGATGTACCAGGTCATCGGGCAACAAACCTCGACTAGCACAATCAGCTGGGTTCTGGCTGGTAGGCACGTGCCTCCATTCAGCGCACGGCAGCTTACGTTGAATGTTGGAAATTCGATTTCCAACAAAAACCTTATATCGTGTTGATTGCGACTGAATCCAAGATAATACGATAGTTGAATCGGTCCATGCATATACACTTGTTACGTTAAGGATTTTTGCATATGTTTTAAGAATGTAATGCATGAGATCGGCCAATAATGAGGCGGCACTGAGTTCTAAACGAGGCAAAGTCATGCGCTTTACGGGCGCTACTCGAGATTTGGCGCATACAAGGGCCACATGATGATGGCGACGATTTGATGCACTACATAAGTAAACGACTGCTGCATAACCCGATTCACTGGCATCACAGAATCCATGAACTTGATGTTCATGAGATTTGTTGTCAGTGATGCGTCTGTCTAATTTAATTTGTGCGAGGTTAGGTAATTGCGCTGTGTACCTCGCCCATGTGTTTTGAATGTCATTTGGGACCGGGTTATCCCAAGACACTCCGAGTAACCAGAGTCGTTGTATCAACAACTTGGCCAAGAATGTTAAAGGTGATAAAAACCCCAGTGGGTCGTATATCCGAGCTAGTTCTGATAGCATAGTCCGTTTTGTGCATGATCTATTAAGCGGATTGATGTGATAAACAAATTGATCTTTTAAAGAATGCCATTCAAGCCCTAAAATTTTGATGAAATCACGATTGGAATCGAATTGCAATGACGAAGCTCTGTGTTGTTCAGGTACAGTGTTCAGAAATTGTGGGTCATTACTAGACCATTTTCTCAACTCAAATCCTCCAGCAGACATGATACCGTTCAATTGACGCTGAAGAATCAGAGCTGACTCTAGAGAATCACACAACCTGATACTACGTCATCTACATATAGGTCTTTCATTATTACGTCAGACGCAAGGGGAAACGATCTTTTCTCATCTCGTGCTAATTGATGCATGGTTCTAATAGCGAGGAAAGGAGCAGAAGAGATTCCAAACACAATACGCTGAAGTCGATATTCTTGAATGGGTTTATCGGAAGAACAGCGGAATAGAATACGTTGATAATCTTGATGACTTCTAGTCATTTTGATTTGGCGGTACATCTGACGGATGTCCGCCGTGAAGACGACGGCATGAAGACGAAATCTCAAAAGAATTTCTACAATATCTGTTTGAAGCTTACACCCGATTAAGAGGGCGTCATTCAATGAGAAACCCCGCTCATCCTTAGCTGAGGCATCAAAAACGACGCGGAGTTTGGTCGTAAGACTCTCGGGTTTTACGACTGCGTGGTGTGGAATATAATATGCCGAAGACGATTTACATTCACCGGGAGGAATGAGCTCCATATGATGGCTTGTTAAATATTCCAATATGTGATCGTTGTATTCCTTTTGGAAAGTCGGGTTCTTTAGCAAGCGCTTCTCCAGATAACAGAATCGCCGCAACGCAATTGAATAAGAATTGACGAATACCGGTGTTTCGGAATTACGAAAAGGTAAATTTACAACATAACGTCCATCGGATTCTCTGGAGTGAGTGTTCTGAAACATCTCCTCACATCGTTGGTCGTCGACCGAGAAAATTCGATGGTTCAACGTTAGGGATGTTTTTCAATCTTCCCAAAGTTGTTGTACCGCACAATCTAATCGGGTATCGTCCGTTACAGACAATGAAAGTGCCAGTAAATTGATTTGATTGTTTGCTGACAAGACTCTCCATTAAAATCCAACCGAAAACTGTGTTTATGGCTGTTGGAGCAGTTACTTCGTCCGCTTCTAATTTGCCCTGGCAGAAGAAATTTGGGGAAACAGTTCTCCACCGATTAAAATATCAATGGGACGAGGTTGGTTGTAGTGATTGTCCGCTAGCTTGATGTTCGATAAGTGACGATATTGTGATGTGATTTGATGGGTTGGCATGTCACCGCAAATACGATCCAGTGTGACAGCTTCGGTAAAATATACGGGATCTAATTTACCTATTGGCCGCAGCTCAATGCTTACTTTGTGAGCGGAGGTGGTAGGGATCTGCCCAATGCCTGACATTGGGGTATCCACTTTAATGCGTTTTTAAACCTAGTCTATTCACGCACCGATTTGTAATAATATTAATTTGGCTACCAGGATCGAGAAGAATTCTAATGACTTGATGATTGCCATTAAAATCCCGTACTTCGACTTCCGCAGTCGCTAAGAGGACAAAAGAAGACGAAGGGTGTGAGGCCATTTTGCGTGCTGCTGAGAGTAGTAACGGGAATGACAGAATCGTTTTTTGATGTGTTAGCGATAGGTTCGGAAGAATTTTGAACGTTAGAAAAGTTCGAAGAACACAAGTGTGTATTGTGGCGTGAATTGCATTTTTTGCAATTAAACGTTGATTTGCAGTTAGAACGGTCATGATTAGGTCGCAGGCAATTGCCACACACAGCCTCTTTTGCTTAACTACATTCCAACGTTCCTGAACGGTCTTCGCCTTGAAATCTTCACATGAATATATAAAAAATGGTTTCCCGAACACAAGGGACACGTTGGTGCATGTGTCAACAATGTTGAAGACGGTTTCGATTTGCTCACCAACGTCCTCTTGATGATGACGTCAGGAGAACGATCTCTGGAAAGAATCGATCTTTCCAAAGCCTGACACCTATCTACAAGAAACTCATGTAATGTTGAGAAATCTGGAAAATCTACCCCCTTAATGGATAATTCAAATGCTTCACGTGAATTTTTATCTAGTTTCGTCAAAAGGGTGTGGAAAAGAATGAAATCCCAATCAGATGTGGGAAGTCCAAGCCCTTTTAGAATAGAAATATTTTCCTGAAAAATATCTAAAACTTTTCTCAAAGCCTGAGGTGAATCTGAAGTGATTTGTTTATTGTATAAGATCTCTTCCCAACATAAGAAAGCGAGATATCGTTTTATTATTATATCGTGCTACTAATGCGTTAAATGCGTCGTTGTAATTATTACTAGTAATTGGAAATGCTCGAATGATGTTTACAGGCTCTCCTGACAGAGACGATATTAAATATTGGAATTTTTCCACGTTTGATAGATCCTTCCGATTATGAACTAAACTTAAAAATAAATCATAAAATGCTGGGAACTCTTTGATTATGCCTGTAAATACGGGCAGTTTGATAAGAGGCAATTTTGCGTGATT
The DNA here is from genome assembly GCA_022494985.1 of Micrasema minimum. NCBI lineage: Eukaryota > Metazoa > Arthropoda > Insecta > Trichoptera > Brachycentridae > Micrasema > Micrasema minimum. The sequence continues at coordinate 7,246 of JAGVSP010000833.1, forward strand.
ATAAGTTACACACGATTCGGGTTTGACGTCTTTCGTTTCCGAAACTGGTACCGGTGGTAACAGTTGCCGCTTGATGTTGAATATCTCGCAAACGACTTCGTCCATTTGCTCTTGAATGATATTGTTCTCTTTTGTGGCCTCTTCGTCGTCAGAGATTTCGCACAAAATTTTGATTTGCGATTCATTGAAGGCCTCGATAATCGTATCTAAGCGCTCACACCAAGATAAAAAAACGTGGTATATTTTCCGGTTCGGAAATTGCATTGTTTCCCGATCGCAATGCATCTTTCAGCCTCTTAAAAGCATGATTTCGTCTAACAGTATAAACGTTCATGATGATAAATAAAGAAATTTATTTTTAAAAATGTGTTTATATTACGGTTGGAAATAATCTAGATTTGGTTATTACGATGAAGTTGATGTATACGATATACGATCTGGTTATTTTAAATAGAAATAATCGATTATCTCACAATAAAAATAACTGGTTAGAAAATAATCGAATATGACTAGGCAGCGTCAACCGACTATTCCCTACGTTTGCGTTGGTTAATTGATGAATAATCTTTGGCGCCGAACAACTCGAAACTTTCGACCACCACAATCGGTTATCGGAACAATCGAATAATTCGGTTACGAAACATTCGCATCACTAGCACTACCAATATTGTTACGTTTTACCGCGCGCGAAGTGGGTACATTTTAAAACATCACGAATGAAATAAATGCATCTAAATACGCGATGATTATAACTTTACTAGTATTATAATCTGTGATTATTTAACGATTATTTGATGTGTTTATGTTTGAACGATTTATGTTTGAAAATATGTATGATGATGAATATGATAACGCTTTTAAAAGTCAACCAAAACAGATTTATTTCTTCAAGACGCTTTACGAAGAAGCAAAATAGTCCGAATATATTTATCCGCGAGATGGACCAAAAATGCTGTACGATCTTCCTTCGATAGCCCTGGGACTGTAAGACAGGGTGCTCGCTTCCTAGTATCACGTTTTGAAGAAATGGGGAGACAACAAACGCGATGTTCGTTTAATACAAATGCCAATCTAGGAAAATGACGGGAACAGGGACTTACGGTTTTCTCCTCGGCACGACACTCCAAATTGCACTTGTTGGTTGGTTTGGTTTTCACTTGGTTTTTGATAACGTTACGAAAATGGCACGGCCCGCGTTATCGTTCGATTTTATGTTGTATGTTGTTGTTGTTGTTGGTTCAAGGGTAATGACTCGACTGTTGAATGTCTTCTCAGAGAAGTTTTGTTGCCGGCCGCTAGGAGGGGATATACAGGGGACAAGAAGGACAAAATTGACATTTGACGAAATATTAATAAGTCAGTCCTGAACAGTATGTATATTATATGTTTTATTATGCTCCTTACAGCTCTACATAATGTTACATTTCACTACTCTGTGAAAAAAGCAAGGGATTTAAAATGCAAAGATAAATATTTCAAGATGTCAGATAGGAATTGTGTTTTTACGCCCTCGTGTTTCGCATTCAACGTAGCTAAAGGCGAGGATGTCTGAATCCCTGAAAGGGTCACTTACCTAATGTACCTTTTGGGATCCTTGTGTTGAAAGGATTTAAGGCACCGCATTAACAGGACTCCTAAAGTTTTCAGATCACGATCTTGAGTTCGGTTAAAACAATATGTTCCGAAAAACACATAAAAAGAAACATCGTTTGCTTTGATTTCTCCCTGATTCAGATAAAGAAAAAAAGTTGTACGGGGCCTTCGTAAAGCTGATCTTATACATACCGCGCAGTTCACATAAGATGCAGAACAATTCGTAAAAGGATTGGACCATAAAGATATCATTCACAAAAGTATGTCATTACTTATAATGAGCGCTCCGCGAATTTTGTGAGTTTCACGTTACGTGTGTAAGATGCTCTAACATGTAACTCTGATAAGTCTAAACATGTTACTAAATGGGTACATATACATATATTGTTTTATATACATTTACTGAATTCTAAGGTTTTCTAAAAATACCATGTGATTGACTTGTAAATTTGTATGTTTTATCAATATTTTGTTTTATTTTATTTAACCACAAAATTACATATATTATGCACTGGACTGATATGTACCCACATAATTTCTATTTACCAATTCGTTAGAGGAGAATCCGTTTTATTGTAAATTTATGTAGACAATTAACAAATTTCTTTGTAAAGTTTGATATTGATTATATGGAAAAAAAAAAAAAATCAACCAAGAACGCTTAAAAGCAAAACGATTGGTTGATGCGGTGTTCATCAATAAAATAATTGTTCAACTTACGTATATTAGCCATATTTAGGTCATTATTGTTAAAAAAGAAACAAAGAAATATTCACCGTAGGTATAAAATATTCCGTTGTTAACTCAATATTGACAATACAGAAATATCTCGATTCGTATTTATTGGGAAATTCAAAAGAGAATTGCTAACGCGATTTCCGCGCCCTTCGCATGGATTCCGAATGTAAACAATAAAGCAATGTGTCAGCGTAGGTACTGAAGCGAGGAAAAAATATTCTCGTGTGTGAATAACATTTTTTATGTTGTTATTATTTGACGAGAGTAGTATTTGTCAAATAGTTAGAGAAAACTTGATTTGGGAACGATTTTCTGTGTACAAAAATGAAGTATTTTTATTTATTTATTGCGTTGGAAACGAAATATTAGAAGATGCTTCGGTTCCACGAAAAATTACCCCATTAGCAAACGTTTTTGAGAGTTTTAAAGATTTTTATTTAAAGATCCTTACATTTCAAAGTAGCAAATTCAAACGGATTTCTAGGAAAATAATGTTTATTTCAAACCTTGTGGTGGGGAGTGAAAACCTCTAAGGTTCGTACAAAAAGGGTAAATGAAAAATTAAATAGTCATGTAGATATATATTGAAGATATATTGACGAAATAGTCATGAAAATATTGAAATACGTACATAAATTACCGTACTAAACAAAGAATTATGAAGAATTGATGAGAATATGAGATAAGATGAGAATTTGAATTCCGTAAAAAAAGTTGGTACCAAGATTAACAAAAAAATATTTGTACAATTTCGTAATTAAATATGAAGCCGAAAGTTCTTCAATATTCAATAAACGATATCAAACGAGGATACGAATTAATTTATTACAAGTATTATTGTCAGTCAGACAATCAGCTTTCATGTGAATAAACATTTTCAACAAAAGTCTTCAGAAATATGCAATTACTTGCTCAATTTATTATTTTCAGGGAGCTGAAAAGCAGACTAAAAATGATTCATTCATGCTTTTTCTTTTGAAGATTTTATATTGTAATGCACAATAGTAATTTTAAGCAGAAATATAAATCGGTATAACGCCTTTACAACACGAAAACATTGATAAAATATGGATATGCTAACAGAATAAACAGATGTATTCAGATTTTTAGTAGTTAACTGTTCGCTATAATGTATTACCTATTTTCGTGTTACTAATTTTGGAAGATCATTGATTATAAAATACGAAATTCTGTTTGATAAGTTTACACACGGAATCCAAAATTTGCCCGGAAGCCACTACCTATTTTCAAAAGGAGCTTCCTTCGGGGAAAGCCAAAGTTAGGATGGATGGTTAATGATAGTGGAAAGGGGGATATGTGGGTAGATGAGTATGTGAAATGCGGAAAGTAAAGAGATAGTGCCCTGGAGGCTAACCATGACAACAGGAGGTTACTAGGAAATAGGACAGAGAAAACTTGCAGCGAGTTGTTTGACCAATTTTCAGTAATTTGAGATATTTAAATTGACCCATAACCTCAAAACTAGACAGTACATTTATTATATAATTAAAAACTAGCAAATTTATATTTGAAACGTGCACTTCTCTTATCTCTTTGTGTGTCTAATCCCTGTAGACAAATACTTGGTGATACACACGAAGGGTTTACATAGGATCATTATGAATATCTCAAAAAAGAATTATTTTTCGGAGTTTTTATGTCTGTTCTTGTTTGACATATTTATTATATTTAGATGTTTCGTAGAAATAATTGTATCATCATCACAGCATCATCATCATACCATATCCGTTCCCTATGTGGAGCATATGGATTCCACAAACTGCCTCCAAACCAAGCGATCAGCTTAGAGAAAATGCATGGTTTTATTTTTTAAATATAAATCGGCGACCGAATAAATTTGAAATACACTGAAAATGGACTGAAAAAAAATCTGAATTATAATTTTCGGGATTATCCAAATACGAACGATTTAAATTTATTCATTTACTTAAATTATATTACAGTCAAACAGCCTCAAATCATCAATAATCACATTTGAATGGTTATGGTGGTATACCGTTGGATTATTAAGATATTAATTTAATTGACACAGATAACTCGTGGTTTACACTACCATTTCGTGGTATTATTTCATAATTACGTCGTTTGTATCTGGAATAATGATGTAAAGGTAGATACACTATGTCACGGTGTTTCTCAAACTGTTTTCATGAGCTGACAAAATAAAATGATAATAGACATTATAATATTATATTATTACGAAGGTGGTAAGTGTTATAAATATACCAATATTCAAAACACAATGAATGTTAAACAGCGTTGCAGCACATATTTTGGAGTAGAAATTTTGAGATACACATTTAATAAAACCTTTAATTTTTTTTATGAAGTTTTTGAGACCCAGTATGTTTCTGTATTCGAATGTTTGAAAAGTTGACTAAATAATAACTCTTCTCATGTACACACACTGATTATTCCGACTTTTCACATGTCTACTTTTAAGTACTTGTACTAGATCATGCCATGTCTTCCTCGGCCTTCCTTGACTTCTACACCCAATCACACTTGCATTATAGCTTCTTTTTGCCATTTTTTCATCGATCATTTGAACCACCGTAAAAGGCCTTTTCTTGATTTTGCTTTAATTTTGACATTCCATGACCTGTCCATAGTCTTAACACACATTTACCTGAGAGATCGCATTTCAACAGCCTTCAATTCCGTCCTTCTTTTTCCAACGTATAAAGGTTGGTACCAGAACCCTGTTATGTACTGCTAGTTTAGCCTATTTTGATTTTATCTCTATATCCTCCTATTTTGAATATAGAATTTATTTATACCAATTATTTATAATTTAAATTTAATAACAATAATAGATATTACATTTTAAAGAGTCAAATGCTTTCATTTTTATATTTCACAAAGATTTTTTTCTTTATGATTGTTGTGTATATTACTTTGGGAAACTCTATATTATGTGGTACATTTCCATTTAATTTACCTAAGGGCAGATTATTGTATTATGTTAATGCTAATAAGGCAAAGGCAACGGAATTATATCATGTGACATGGATATATATTACCTAATAGCAATTATTAAGTTATGGTTGCAAAGAATTTTTAGTTAAATTCTTATATTATTGATTGATATGGCATTTATTTTGTAGAACTCCATGATATCTTATGTTAAAGTCAAAAAAACGATTTTTTTGGTTCTACGTGATTTTATTATCAAGTTAGTGACAATTGTTTCGCCTTGTAAGGGCATTATCAAACTGTGGCGTTGAAACATTTACATCTTATTTTATACAATAAGCCAATATTATGGGACATGAAGGGGAAGTACCTTAAATATCGTAGATAGTGTATTTTGCTGAAAGAAGACTTTATGTTACTTTTAAAAGTTAGTAATTCTGCATTCATAGATTTTCTAAAAATTACTTGCTTCGTCTGGGAATCAAACCGACTAAAATGTCCAAAAAAAATCACCCTACTTTTATGATGCCAATCGGAAGAATAGCTAAAAAATAAAAACTTTGCTTAAGTAACATAATATATTTAAAAAAAGGAACAACGTAAAATGATTGTGTCAAATTTCAAGAAAGTTTATTTATTGCCGACGACGAAGTTCGAAAAGTAGCGATATTATCATTCCAAAGATAGCATTGATTATTCGTAAATAAGTACCCACTTCATAAAATACTAACATAGTTTTCCTTATTATAAGTGCACGTGTAGATAAAATGATAAAACTTAGTATTTTCAATATGTCCTCTGTAAGCTAGACAGAAGGCAAATTTAAAACAAAAATAATGTTGTTGTTAAATTTGAAAATGGAACGGTTTATGAGAGCGTCTGTTTGAATGCATACTTTTTAGAATATTTTAAAAAGAACTAAGTCGGTTCGATTCCCAGACGAAGCAAGTCATTTTTAGAAAATCTATGAATGCAGAATTACTAACTTTTAAAAGTAACATAATGTCTTCTTTCAGCAAAATACACTATCTACGATATTTAAGGTACTTCCCCTTCATGTCCCATAAGTTTGGGACGCCCTGTATATATATATATGGCACATTTTTGTGACGTCATATTACTTTGACCTGTAATTAGCATTTAACCCATAGCCAAAAAGGAATGTTTTAAAACTTTAGCGTTCATGTTTTGTACCTAAGAACGTAAAATATTTTACACAAGAGCTTCGGTTGAGATAGGGGTAAAACTTTTCTCAAATTTGTATTTAATATTTTGTTAAACTTGAAAATTGTAATCGACGCGACGCGACGCCGACGGTGGAAAAGAAAAAGTTACTAAGCGACGTAATATGTGCAAAGGAAAATGATACTAATTATTATGTCACTTGGTATCATTTTCTTTTGCACATACTATATCGCTTAGTAACTTTTTCCACCATCGCGTCGGTCGTTTATTATTACATAATATGTATTATTATTAATGTCCTAGTTTTTTAAATAAATTTTAATCTGGAATTGCAACCATTACTGGTAATGCAAGGATTAGTATAAAAAATCGCTTCCTTGGAATAAAAAAACCTCTGTTTATTATTAAAAGAAAATGTTGACGTTAGAATTCCAACTGTCCATGCGCTGAGTAGCTGAAAGACATGTGTCCAGCCTCTTTATTACCAGATGTCACGGGTGAGAAAATCTCTTAAAAATTTAAAGCGACGAATAAGAATTTAATATATCTGCATGTTTCGAAATTTGTTATATATATAGTTATCAGAATATGGGCGGAATGCGGAATATGCCAATGACAGGTCATAAGCCCTGTAAACGCCTATACAATACAAATTCGTATCCAGAGCTTCTCTGTCTTTGTTGAGATATCAATAACGATTGATATTAGTCCAGCATTGGTATAATCCAGTAATTGTACACATTTAAAATGTTGTTACTTTCATCACCATCATCATCATTATCCGCTCTCTATGTGGAGCATGTGGATTCCAAAATGGAAATAAAAAAATATTTCATCTTGACCCCCCACGGGAATTGTACCCGCGACCTTATCACGGTAGCCAAATGCGATACCACAACGCCACAAGGCGGACCAATTATAAATGGCATAAGACATATTATATCAAGTCGATTTGCATTCTTGCAGACTACCTATATTTTCTTCTTCGTAAATTTTATTTAGGTACTTTGCCAACGTTCAGTTTTGACTATAGAACGAAAAAGTAAAATGTAAAATAGAATACCTCGTGCCGTATACGGTAAGAGAGAAATCCGAATATCCATCACAGAAGATTTACTGACAATAAATTGCATCTGTTACTGGAGAAGGCAGTCAAGTGAGATGCAAGGTTGGCGAAATAAATTGGAGGCTTACGGGATCAATGCAAGGTAAATTGTCTTCAAGGTTTCGGCATTCGGCATGTATATTGTATATCTTAAGTTGATTCCGAAATTAATGAACTGATTTCAGATATTTTATAAACCTTACAGTATTAAAATTTAAAAAAGAATCCCTGTATGGGTAATACATTTATGTAAGAGATTGATATAAATGAGATTTTCATATTTATACATGGAGCAATAAAACTCGTATATGGCCTAGCCAGCCGAAACGCATACGCGGATACCAAGGTACCAAGGGTTGCTGCGTCCGCCGCCTCACTTCTGTGTTCCTTACAAGGTCAAACCATCGCACAACTAATATTTTTTCTAAGACACCTATTCTTAAAACTCAGAAGTCTGCTATTTTCGGTCCCATTATTCGTAGCCATAGAGGAGAACAGGTGTGATACAGGTGTTATAAAGGTGCCATTTTGTTTTAACCGAGTAAACATCCGATTCTCTCAGATCTATGTTGAATGCGGCGTCCTTATTGACGACTCAGTCGGGGATCTTCAAGTTGTTGTTGATAGGTTAAATTGGCGCTCCACGTGCACGGGTTTAAAAATCAATACTTATAAAATCTATGTCATGTGCAACAGCTCATGTCAAGATGCCCAGATCCCCCTGGCTTTGTCGGGACAAGTCATGGGAAGGGTCGACGCCTTCAAATACCTGGGAGCGTACATGACAGAAAACGGCAGATTTCAGAAAAAACTGGGAGTGCGGCTTGGATTAAAAATTTATTCATAAAAATATAAAATTTGGCCCTTAAAGTAAGGGTGATTCTCAGTAGAGCGTCAAAATTAGTGTTATAAAAAAATTATGTTTTTTCGCGACAATATTCAAATCAATTAATTACCATAAAAGGTTTCGCGCTATACATCTTAGATGTATTCCGGCATAAGTACGTCCCACACACAGAGAAGTACATAACGCGCAAGAAGAAAAAGGTAAAGCTATACGCAGAGGCAAAAGGGTCAGAGCCAGTCCAAAAACAGCCAGGTGCGCCGACGTCCCCCGCGCGCGGGACCTGCGCGGCCCACGGAATATACAGTAAGGGGCCTCGAACGGGAGACGGAAAGCGTGCCATGATGGGCCGCGCTGCCATACTCTTGGATCTACTGTACCGGCGCACTTAACCCTCCCGCTGACACTCCTGTTCCCCGCTCCTCAGATCTCAACGAAGTTACAGCCAGTGGGCTGCAAAAAATAAACCTCAGTCTCGACCCAGCTCCCGTGGGGATAAGGATTCCGGACCTACATTCGCGATAAAGATAGCGAGTGTCGGGATTAAATAGGAAACGGTTGTGTAAAAGCCGTAATCGTTGTGAATGCACATTTTAAATATAATAAATATCAAAAACAACTACCGCGGAGTGTGTCGCCAAAGAACAGTAATCGTTGTGAATGCACATTTTAAATATAATAAATATCAAAAACAATTACCGCGGAGTGTGTCACAAAGAACCGTAATCGTTGTGAATGCACATTTTAAATATAATAAATATCAGAAACAACTACCGCGGAGTGTGTCGCCAAAGAACAGTAATCGTTGTGAATGCACACATTTATAAAATAAAATAATCAAAACAATAAATATCAAAAAACAACAACCCGGAGGAGTGACACTAAGAAACCGTAATCGTTGTGAATGCACATTTTAAATATAATAAATATCAGAAAAACCGCGGAGTGTGTCGCCAAAGAACAATAAATAGTGTGAATCCACTAAAAACAGAAACAATACCGCGGAGTGTGTAAGAACAGTAATCGTTTGAATAATAAAAATATCAAATCAAAAAAACAATTACCGCGGGGAATTACAGAAGATCGGTACTACAGAGAGACCCAGGTCCTTTATGCATGTGCAGTAATACATAGAACAGGCGACCCAGGTCCTTTATGCATGTGCAAAATTTAATTATAATAAAAGTCAAAACAATTATCGCGTAGTGTGTCACAATTAAATAACAGGACCAAATCAACTATCACGGAGTGCTTCACGTAATAACCATCGAGAAATAGTATAAACCTGTTCGACACCGCAAGCGAGCCAAGGGCCAAGCGGTTGTATTGGTTTCACAAACTTCAGAGGATTTTGCCAGTGGAGACCCATCGTCGTCCCCATCGATCTGAACTACGAGTGAGGAAACCCCACCCCCCTTCTTCCGTTTCCTCACTGGAGGGAATCCAGCAACTGATGCAGACTCGTGGACCACCGCCACGCACGGGTTAGACTGGACATCGGACAACCGAGCCCCTCTGCTCTCAGAATGCACAACCGGTGGAAACAAGATGGAATCTATCACCAACCTACAGCCTACATAATTGCAGTGAGTCACCACCCGTTTGCCCTCCTTGTTATCTTAGTCGCTATTTAAAAGTCAGGTTGGTTCAGAGTAATTAAGCCACATACATGTTGTCTTCGTATAAAAAAAAAAAGAGGAAATATATATATATATATATGTTTACATTCTATTAAAATATTAGTATTACCACAGGTATTAATATTGCCCAAATTCCTGACGTTTACGCCGTCTCAATCTAATTAAAATCCATGCAGGTAGTTTTTCGTAGCACAAAGAGGAAACATATATATATGTATATGTTTTACATTCTATTAAAACATAAGTATTACCACAATATTTGAAGGTATTATATTGTCCAAATTCATGACGTTTACACCGTCTCAATCTTGTACACACGGTAGTGACATATGTTAACCAGGTTGAATTCTAAGAATATATATATCTATATACTATGAGGGTATTAGCATTACCACAATAACTAAGGGTCCATTTTTATAAGAACCAATTATGTAAAAAAAAAAAGGTTATTGGATGTGACTTAATTAATAACATTACCTTGTCACAATCTTTACGAATGTTAGAAATAATGTGTTATCCAAGTTGACTTTCCATTGTTTGTGTCCTCAATTGCACCTTGTCTCTAAGTGAATTGTTACCGAATAAATTTACTACCTTAAACCACTTTCTCGAGTTCATATTTCTGGTATAAGCTATCACACTTCGAGTTCTTAGATTACTAATTATAAAAATTTGTGTAAGAAAACCAAAAGGCCTAAGCGCCGTATACTACCCCTTCCGGGAAAGTGACCTTTCTTGACCACAAGTAAAAAGGGGATGGACAGTAAGAACCAAGGACCCGTTACACTCAATCTGAGGAACTGGGATTCAACGAGTACCTGCTTGTCTATTATACTGACCGGCTAGCCGAGGAAGAAGAATACCCGACTACACCTGAGATAGAAGGAGTTAAGTTTTCATATTTAGTTTAAATGTGGCGTTATACTATTTGTAAATGATTAGATTAATCGATTAAGATTACTTTAAAAAAAAATGCATTTTACGAATTATTACATTATTAAAAATTTACTTCATTAATAAGATAAAATATTTTTTGGATAACTATTTTAAGGGAATGGGTCATTTGAATAAATTGCACACGCTTAATCAAACGTTTGTAGGTCTTTATAATGAAGTACGTTGTTTAGTAATGAGAATGGGCTCATGGTTTCAACACGAATAAGGATGGCGCCATCTTCTTATTTACGACTGGCTGAAGTGGGAGTAGTTAGGGTAGGTACTTGTTTTAATAATATAAGATAAGCTATTCCGTGCAACTGGGTTATAATACCATAAGCATTTAAATATGAGCTGTCAAATATTGCTGGCCATATCATAAACATAACTAGTTTAACTACTGAGTACCGTATTATTACAGCAAATTTAATAGCGTTATTACCCAACAAACGACACTCTCCAAAATGATGCTTATAAAGTCAGATGTAAGTTAATAAGTATTACAGATTTTATATTCATGTCATGACATCGAACTACAATACATCATACAAGGCTATGGGCGACTCAAAACTTCGCCTTTTATTTATTATCCTCTTTCTTCAATATTAAACAGGTTGTCAAGAACTAGCATTCGTTTTGCATTTAAATTATAGTAATGAACGACTCTATTTTATTCAAAGCTACTTTGATAAAACTGAAAATAAATCAACTCAAAAAAACCTTAACTAGTTTGGAATACCAAGATTTTTTTTTTAATAAATCGTTGGTAGTCCAGCCCGAACTCGGATGGGTGCCCTAAAGATCTTGAAGCGAGCTTCCCAACCCCATCCGAAGATGGATAATCTTGCAAAACCTTTTTTATTCTTACACCGAATATATTTTTCTCAGTAGTGTGCACTGAAGCAACAACTCAATAAAATAATTAGAGTAATTTGCTCTTTTTAATATAAATTCTCTAAAAAGCAAAGCTCAATAAAGAGAAAATCCCTAATATAAGTAATGCGTAAATAAGGCGCTTTAATTTTCAAGAAAGTTTTGCAAAAATGGACGAAAAGATCGAGGAGATTTTAATTTTGGGTAATTAATAATAAGACCTTAGTTATATTTTCAAAAATAAAATTATGCTTTACATTAAAATATTACAATCTGTTAATAAGATTCTTCTTACAAGAATTTCAAAATTTCATTCTAGAGAATGGGAGTATTTTCATCACTCGAGGGCAAATTTTTAACCTGGATTGTTTTCACCGTACTTAACAATTTTCAATATTCTCTGCGATATTTTTAATAATAATTTCATAACACGGTTCATACACGAAAATGGGGTCCGCTGTTGTGATTATAAGATAAAATTGCTTTTCTAAAGGAGCTTTGTACAAGATGAATTAAAGCCACAGTATGATGAGGAAATGACATTTATAAGAGCAGCTTCTGTAGCCCGCCACCATCTTATTTACTATAATATTATTCAATAACATGCGAGCGGTTTTAACATTTAAGTTTTTTTTTTTCATAAGGTTATGTTCATACATGATATGGAGCCCCGCTGTTGTGATTGTAAGATAAAATTGCTTTTCTAAAGGAGCTTTGTACAAGGTGAACTTAAGCCAGAGTATGATGAGGAAATTACATTTATAAGAGCAGCTTCTGTAGCCCGCCGCCATCTTTATTTACTATAATATTATTCAAAAACATGCAAGCGGTTTTAGCATTTAAGTTTTTTTTTCATAAGGTTATGTCGAAAAAAGACCAGGCCGAGAAATGTTGGTTATGTTTTGAGTTAGGTATTCGTGTGAAGAGAAATAATTTTATCATCTTAATTTAAATCATATCAAACTTACGTTGAATTAAAATTTTAGGCGTAAAAAAGATATCGTATAATATCAACTTTCACTCTTGTGAATATCAGCTTCGTGAATTTTTGCGGACTACGGCTTTTTACTGCATGGTTATGGATTTTTGTATTTAAACCACTTCTATCGACAGACCAGTGAGTGGGTCCTGACACACTAATTCCAAAAAGTCTAATATTCTATTGGGAAGAACGGCTTATATACAAATTTCAAGATTCAAACTCATAATTCATTTCGATTGTATTAAAACATTGAAGCACCATCTCTATTTTGAATTATTAAGCAGTTTTTTGTGCATTATTTTTAATAGCTAAGGTTTCAGATGAGCTATTTCCCTCGACACTTAATACGATATTAAATAGGTTATGGTACCGATACGGCGTATAAACTTACCCGCATCCAACTATGTATGAAGCAGAAATAATAGCTCAGAACAGGTTTATATTATGTATTGTTCGGTCCATATTGTCTCGTGATACATTATCTCGGGTTCCACTGAAATAGTTTGGAAACAAAGGGAAACAAGGTTTTATGAAATACTATGTACAATACACCAGGCGAATTACACATTAACACAGATAGGGTGTTAATGTATATGTGTATGTGGAGGTTTCCATGGCCCGGGGACTGGATAAGGAAAGGTCACTGAGTCCCTTGTGCATTTTCTTAGATTAAGATCAAATGACAATATATGTATAGTGTATAGCTATATATTCATTTGCAGAACATAAAACAAAAACAAATCATAGTAAGAATGTAATGTAAAAATATTGTGGGTCATATTTTTCTAAAATCTTAAAGGATTGTGTATCTATATCTTTATCTACATGTATTTTTTTTCAAATCTAAAAATTCTAGTTTGAATCGCGTGAGGCTATATTGGAAGTTCCTAAGTTTGAAACGAAAAAATATTGCTGAAAAATAATAAAGTGGAAAAAATCCTAAATATTAACATTTATATATTATAACCAATTATTTGAAATTTGGGGATAATTTCCAATACTTGTGAAAAAATGCTGATGATGGAATCAAATTTGAAGCTCTAATCTACAGTCTGCCACTCAAACCACTAGCCCCACCCGGCTTTCATGATAACTATCTTACCATCACGCCATGTCTCCGAAGGGGTAGGCAGAGAGGATAGAACGCCACACCACTCTGTCCTGGCATACTTCTCTTGCTTGCTTTCATGATAATTTTTTAATAAGGAGAATTAATACGTGTATGAAATATTTTTAAAGTAATCAGGATCAAAATAATAATAATAGAAAATATCCCCGCAAAAGTATGCCTGTTTAATATAAAATGAATCTAAACAAAAAGCATTGTTTGATATTTAGTTTATAAACAGTGCTAAAAATAATAATTTAATGTGAAAAAAGGAGTAGACTTGTGTTTATTTATTTATTTCATTTCATAAAACTTTTTACATGATAGGTATTTAAAACCTTAAACAAAACAATGCAACTTGTACGAAATATTATTTTCTTTGAAGTTAAGTGAACTTGAAAGTAAAAAATGTAAATGATCAAATTATACTGTTTTCCACCGTTAAAATAAATATTACATAATTCCAAGATTTGGCAAAATATAATTGCGTCATCGAGAAAGCCGTTTGGAAATAAGCCCCTTTCTCAAAATAAATATCTTTATTCTTTGAGGATGTCGTCCAAAGTAGGGATTCTATCCAATTATAGGATATTCACTTCTGGATTGGTATACCGAACAAAAATTGAGGAAGAGATCTCAAGTATTATAAAGTAATTATACGTACGGACTAACCGGATTAAAAATAATACGGTTTTTTATTTTATTTTATAAGTCACAAATTCAATAAAATTCTTTATTGTTAAACTTAAAAGGACATTACACAGGCTTACAAAAAAAAAATTTTTAGGCATTAAAAAAACCTTTTTTTTTGGTTCCTTAAGATCTAAGAGCTGATTTTAGTTAAATATGTGGCACTGAACCTAAATATGAAGTTTTTCTCTATCAACTCTACTTTTTTAGATACATCAACTTATTCATTAATGTTTTTTTCTGTTCAATACATTAGATGTAAATCTTATTAACCTCTGCCATCCAGTTAGAATATCAAACTAGGCCTAATCAAGCAGTTTGTAAAGAATCTTTATAAGAACGGACATGCTTTTCATATATATGTGGGAAAAAATGGTTGAGTACGGAGAAAATTAACTCAGGAATATTTGACGGCCCACAAATAAGACAACTCATTAAGGATCCTGCCTTCGTAAATTCCATGAATGAGGCTGAGCGAAAAGCCAGGACTTTTTTTGATAAAAAATCCGTGTTTCGTTTTTTTTAAATTTTAATGTAAGGATTTAGCCTCAAATAGTGTAACGTATATTTCAGTAAAATGTTACATCTTAGAAATTTAAGCTTCTAGGCAAAAACTAATGCCTAGAAGCTTAAATTTCGGTGTCTTTTAGAGCATTAAAACATTAAAACAATCATAATAATCAGTTATGAAGGATAATAATACCTAAGCTTTTTCAGTATAATTGTTTCACATCCAACACTAAATAAAAACATACATTATGGGTAACTTTTACAAAATAATAAAGTAAACATCACTATAAAGCAGTACGCAAATTTCAAGAAATGAACAAGTTATAAAAAAATTAGAGTTTTCGAATCCTGCTCTTTATTATTTTTTTCCAATCAGCTGTTTTGTAAAATAATATTGTACAATCTTTTTTATTTCTTCTTGCATGGTATGAATGATAAAGATGAATTGCACTTGGTGTACTAATGCAGTGCCCTACGCGCCATTAGGTGCGGTCAAGCTAAATAAGGGATAAGCTAAAAGATAAAAAGGGACGAGATAATTGTGAGCATTTGGTTTTTTAATGGTTGACTAATTTTGAAAAATAATTGTTCTCTTCCGAAATGAATTATTTTGCATTTCAAATCTATTTAATTTGTTGCAGTTTTTTGCCAACTATTGTTACACACGTAAGTATGAAAGAACCTCTACGTCTCAGAACTATAAAAATAAAGTTTCTGTAATAATTGTGTATTTAGGAAATTTAATGATTTTAATATAAGGAAACGGACTTACGCCAGTTAGGAGCTACATATCACGCCAGTTGCCTCTCGCACATGAATGGACACTTAGACACGTGGCCATAGATTACTAGCAGCTAATTATAATGTAGGTTTGCACAGACAGACTCACACAGCGGCACTGCGATCGCCAACGTATCTACATGTAAGTATATCGCAGTTGTGAAACGTATATGACGATAATCGGAAATCATCTAAGATAGTTTAATGATAACGTCAAATACGAATCGAAACTACAATATATCTACATGTGCATTATAACAATTATTGTTTGTAATCAAAATAGTGGATGTTAGCTCTACAATCTCCCGAAGCTCCTCGCTAAAATATTCCGGAAAGTCGACCGAAGTGCGGAAAGCGTCGTATTAAGTAATACCAAGTGACCTACAATCTACCTACTCATCAACGTTGGTCAGAGAGTCATCAGAGCTTAATGGTACCTAAATTTATAAATAAATTTCATATAGTTGCCTATTACGCCAGACATAAAATTCCTATAATTAGTAGGTAACATATAATTATATGAATTCAACAGAATTATTCAAATTATTTGGAAGTAATATTATATGTAAGGATAGAATAAAAATAAGGTAGTAGTGAAAAGACAAATTCAATAGCTCTTTCGGTTTGTATCTTTCCGCAAATGTAGTCAAATAAATTTTAAAAACTCACTAAATCAGAAATGCAATACGTTTGAAACTCGGTAAATTTATTAGCGATATACGATCGTTAAAACCATGGTGTTAATATGAATTAAAATAGGAAATTGTATGAAAAAAAAAAAACGAAAAGTATAAAAACTAAATAATTTGCCGTTAAATATTTATTTTTAGAAACCGCAGGGATATTCATCACGTATTCAGGCCGGGCGTAACGCCCTATCCGCCATAATATGGAAGCCGACAAACGAATTTGACCAAGTAATTAGTGATTGTTCTTCAGGAAGAGTGACAAAAGGTGGTCGATAATTGAATCATACGGCTCACGGCTCATTTCCTAGGGAACTGGGTGAAACGTAGTCAACCCTTTACTGTACCAAGTACACATACATATTTAAAATATTAAACCCTTTTTTTTAGAATACTATAGGTACATATTTACTATTTTAGGTAGTTTCTGTTTCCATTATAAATTAAAAAGCATTTTTAAAATATGAATCCGTATTCTAAAGCCAAAAAGCTTAATCGCCAAAATCATAATTTTTGCAGGAGTCGCATTTTAGTTATGTTTAGCCGATTTCCACGAATTGTTTTATATCGACACTGTTATAAAATAAAGTATGTTGGAGAAATACAGCAATCCCCTGAAAATCGATGATATTAAAAATATACGCGAGCTTTGAAATTTTTTTGGTTCAGGTACAGAGTTTGTATTTTTATTCACAATATACCTATGTTTAGGTTATACAGTTATTT
Source organism: Micrasema minimum (assembly GCA_022494985.1). Taxonomy (NCBI): domain Eukaryota; kingdom Metazoa; phylum Arthropoda; class Insecta; order Trichoptera; family Brachycentridae; genus Micrasema; species Micrasema minimum. The sequence continues at coordinate 24,579 of JAGVSP010000833.1, forward strand.
TTTGAGTATGAAAATTATTTCCTGGATCGAAGTATTTTAATTCAAGAATCTGTGCAGGGGTCAAGAATAGTTGTTACGATAAAGCTTGGAAGGCTTTATTAGTTGTGGTTCCACCAACAAAAATATATTTTTAGATACAAATAGATGAAATATGTGTGTAAATTTGGGTTATTGGCATTGAAAATGTTCGGTAATGTGAACAGTCAGGTACTCTTATAGTGATGTGAGATAACCAATTTAAAAAGTTCTGCCAAAATCTTTTACATGTAAATTTGACACATTGTATGTCGCAAAAGAACAAAACGAACTAGATGAGTATTTCTGTACAAATACGTAGCTCATTTTCACAGCGCTAAAATAGCATTGGTTTTATTCCTGAAAACTTTACATGGACTTATAGTTGTTAGTTATCGCTATGCATGAAAAACAAAGTACTGTAATTTACCATGAATATTTGTCAATAACGTTTTTCAGTTCCTGAAATGATTTTTTAAATCTTATTTTTTATTTTTTTAAGCAAAATCAAAGCAGTTAGTATTTGTAGGTACTACAAAGGGTTGAACAAATAATGGCTTTGAATGATATCGGCGTCCTTTTCATTCACAGGTGGAAAAACATGAAAAAAAAGAGATGAATAGTGGAATCGGAAATATCGAGAAAATACCAGTGGTAGATATAGATTGAAAACTCATTATTCCATAGCATAAATAATATTCCATAGTTTTGAGCTGTTGGGAAAAACAAAAGAATTGAAGGAATAAGCCATCTATTGTTATGAAGGTACTTTTGTAAAGGTTTTTACCGTATCATTGCCTTCGCCCTCGCCTCACCGCGGTTTGAATGAACAATTTTTATTAATAAAATTTGGTTTTCTTGATAAATAGTATGGATTTCATAGTTAAATTAATAAAAAAAACAATTCGTTAGTATTTTTCAGGGTTTTATGTGAGGACGTGATTTGACTTGGGAGGATGCACGGGAGCTGGCGGCCGATCGCTTGGCCTGCAGGCAGTTTGTGGATTCCATATGCTCCACATAGGGAGCGGATATGGTATTATGATGATTGTTGTTAGTATTTTTTAAACCCTAAAAATTAAACGATTGCAATATTTTATACATTTTACGATCCTTTTTGTGTACAAACTAATAGGATAGACTCTCGACTGAAGGCTTCTGGTTTGATTACATACGGGATAAAAAAAAAAACTTTTTAAAAAAATATATGAAAACTGGTCAATTGGTTAAAAGAAACTGCTTTTTCACAATAAAATAGGTACAATACATGAAGTCTAGTATTAATTATTAACAATGAAAAACTAAACGTTAATTTCTCATAAATTCTCTATAAGTTCAAAATAAATAATATGTCATTCAGAAATGTCCAAGAGAAAACAGATTGCAAGATTTCTTGGTTTATTTATTGCCGATGACCGCGACCCACGGGCGTTTCGTTACTTGATTCAGGTTGTCGCGACGTCTTATCGCTGGCCGCATTTCCGCCCCATTTAAATAAATAAATAAAATTCTGGTGAGGAAGCTTTTCTACCAACAGACTTGTTCAACTTCTTAAAATATTTACTGTTTTCAGTGGTAAAGAGCTTTTGACTCGAACGAAAAAGATTTCCCTATTTTTATTTCAGGATGAAACACTCGAATGGAGTGCACAATTTGAAACGAAGAAAATTTTATTTTGTACGTATTAAAATAAAGAGAAAAATATCAACTATATGGTAAAAATCTATACTACAATGATTTTTCATTTTTGTTGCATAATGGAAACTCATACGTCAACATTTGCAGCTCATTGTTCCACCTGTACTGCGATCACCACTCACGCCCTTTGCCATTTACCGATTCAAATATTTTACCTAAAAAGGTAAATTACACTTCCCTATTTCACACACAAAGCATATTTTCACTCACCAGATTTAAAGTTATCAACTTTGATCTACTCAAATAGTGTCTTAGATATACGTTTTATTTTTAAATGTTTTTTGAAGATACCTACTTAAAGCGATATATAACTTTGTGTATCATAAACAAATAGTTTAATACGCTATTAGATGATCAATATAAGACCTGCTTGTGGATTTCAGGGCTGGTTACGAGACTCGAGGACTGTTGCGGGAGTTACGGTTCAAAGCGACATATTGTTTTGAAGTTCACTCCAGCACGGACGTAGAAATGAAATATGTACTCTTTCAGGAAACTATATCACGTGTAGGGGAAACTTCACTCCTCCTTAGTAGTACAAGTATTATACAACCTTTACAAGTATGCTTGTAAAATACTTGTGAAACCCTTTGGTGGTATATCATAATACATCTCTCAAAATGATACTGACACAATTCGAAATAACCGATTTCCAGGAGAACTGTTTGAATAATATTTCGTCTACACCTATTTAAAAGGTTTTTTATTTGGGAACTCAAAAGCAACAAAAATTTACATTAACATAACCCATTATTAAGCCAATGAAAGAGACCCTTTAGTGATACATAATATATCTAAACAAAAAAACACTTTATTGGTATCTAGGTTTGTAAATAGTGTGTAAGCTTGCGAGGGAATGCGTATTTTTTAATAAACAAAAAAAACGTTTTGTACAAAATCAATTGATTTTAGCGATGAAATTAGGTATATGATGATTGTGCCACAACTTTGATATAAATTCTAGAAGACGTTTAAATAAACGTTTAACAAAGGACAGCTTAATTTTGTAATTAAAAATTTTAAAAACATTTTTCGTAACCTATTCATGTTTGCTAACTGCAGGGCTGTTGGTAAGATATAAACTCTTTATGCGTGTCAATGAAAACTCATAAGGATGTTTAGAAGTTGTAAAATTACAGTCATACATTTATCATAATGTTTCTTCCCTGTATCAAATTTAACCATTTTTCATCTATATAATTATTTTTGCGTAAATATTTACAAAGAATATTATTTGGTGTTAGTTGAGCCAATAAAAATGCATCCTGGAAAATTAATGCGTACTTTCTAAAACGTCAATCGAATCTGGTTGTGGTTTAAGGGACTCCAGATTAGAATGCGTAGGTTCAAATCCCGCTCCATCCAGACTTGTGTCCTGCTTTCCGGCTAGATGAAAGATGAAAGTAGAACCGAAATTGAAATATTTTAGTAAGTCAAAAGAACGCAAATGTTTCTTTTAAAAACTTTTACATATTATTGACTTATGTCAGTTTTATTTCTCGTGCGATTTGAAGGAGCGCGTACTTCGACGAAGAAATTATTGCTCGTATAATAATGTTCTCGTATTACAACGCCCCGAGTGATGTTGTCGTAGGTATATGTAGTTCGTTTATTGAGATCGTTGTTGCAATTCGTAGCGTGTGAGGCGCTGCATTTTCCTGATGAAAGAATACCGTTTTTGTTATGAAACTCGAAGCCAAGAATGTTTAAAAAAGCTATATGAGAGGATTAAACCAACGGCATAATATGGAGCTTATGGACGCTTTTACTAGAAGCTAGTAGATGGTGAACTAATAGAGCATTTCTGTTTTAAGTATTGCTAACGTTTATTGCATGGGAATATTGTAAGTTATTGAGAATTTTCATATGTTAAAAATATGCGTTAAAAACCGCTAAAAACATTTCAGGTGCTTTTTTCAAGTAAAATGTGTAGTATTATGCTAAGCAAATTAGTTAAGAAAATAAAACCAAACTTTTTAGAAACCGTAAAGTTTGGTACTGTGCCTACTCAACTCCTCGAATAAATAAGCCAAAGTAAAGATGATTATTTAATGAGATGTTTTAAAAAAAAGGGTGAATTCGTACCTCTCATTTGCAATTTTCATGTAAATGTAAATGTTAATGTACCTAATATTCATATTTTTTTAGAGTTTACAACACCATCATTTCAGCTTTTGGGCACAGCATTGGTAAGTCAAGATGTAGGAAGATCAGTCGTCCACTTAAATGCCAGTTTAAAGTAACAAAAATTTGCGTGAAAATCATATTCAAATCAATATTATTGAATGTTGATCCAGGCGGGAATCGAGCATGTGACCTTGTACGTGGCAGCCCAACGTGTTAACTATACACCATCAAGTTGAAACGACTTTACTACTAATACACTCCCTTATTTTCATGGTGCATACTTTATTATGTAAAGACAACGGCGGAATTAGCAATGTTTGTAGATATTTCTTTTCTCCATTCTATGGATTTTAGCGTGATCTAATTAATAGAGGCTGTATTTGTTTTTCATATTACCTTAGTTGTATACATAGCGGTGATTTATCACATGAAGGCAAGATGACTAGTTTGAGGATGTTGTGCCTGTCCAAGGTATCAAACTGACCTTTAGGCCAAACTTGCATGATTGCAATTTCCACTAGCTCAATCAACAGCAACTTTTCTTATTATTCTCCCAACGCCGTGCATTACAAATTGTGGTATAAAATCGTTTTGTGTGGACGTACTGGGGTTGTAGAGAATAGAGACAGCGGGCTGAACAAGCTGTGCCGGAAATGTGGTCGGAGATTGTCCACAGTTTCATATCTACATATGGAAAACACACACGATCGTAGTCTGCATACGAAATATCCCATTTCCGTTGCCAACCTTCATAATTGCTTCAGCTTTAGGGTTTTTTTCCGTACGCGGATATGTAGGTTGAAGGTGGATGTATCTGAATTTAGACGTAATGCATTTTCGTTGATGGGTGGGAGAAGGGGTAAAAAATATAATTATTATGAATATGAATGATTTTTTTTCAGGGAATGAAGTGTCCGTCTCGTGGTGTAGCGGTAGCGCGTTGGACTGGGATGCATGAGGACGCGAGTCCTATTCCCGATGGATGTCAAGATGAATATTCGTTTGAATGTGATTTTTAAATACGAATATTTCATATGTGATACCTTGAACTGGAGCTGAAGCCTAATACTGATCATCTTAGATTCATGTAACCAATTATCGAGATTTACTATACTTGATGCAATGCAGTGCCCTATGCACCATAGGATGCGGATAAGGGAAAGTAGTATTAGCAGTAGATCCAACTACTGTTGAGCCATAACCAAATCTAGTGTTGTATAAATGCACATTTTAAACAGCTCAAATGAAATATACAAAACATAATACATAGGTAAATATCTTCTATTGTCTATTATCTGTTATTCTGTTATGTTTCTAACTTAATTGTCATTGTGGTGGAAATGTGGTTTATGTAATGATGGTATTTTGAACACTATTATAGAAATAATTGACGACTCGTAAAATAGAGTAATACCTACATAAATTTAGGTACAAAAAGGTTACTGGACTATCACCGAACATTTTTCCTAATTTAAATCCTTTACGAGTAAAATAATCTACAAGAGTGATGGGCCACTGTTTACATGTCACGTGAAGTTTTTTAAAGCTCTTCACAAAGGTCCAGAGTTCCATCAGAATACTTTTTGGACAAGTAACGAGAGATTAATAGAATCGTCGTACAGATGAAGATTTCAGTACTACCAAATGATAAGTAATTATTATTTTGAATAAATTATCTGAAATAGTGACTGAAGTATGAGAACATAAAACATTATTGTTCAGTATTTAGTTAACAGACTACAATATTGAAGATTACTGTAACATTTGAGATTGCGCTTCTATTGCTATTTGCAACCGAAATCCATAATCAAGAAAATTTACTCAAAAACCTAAGATCCTATATAAAATCCTAAAATCCTTCTATACCAATCGGTTTCACAGATCCGATAGGGGTAGTTCACGCACGTAATTGAGGTCCGAGTTTCCACAATGGTTCCCGAGAGGACGATTGGAGAGCTGGAATCATATGTAAGGGAGGTAGAGGAGAAGATAAAGAAGAAAAGGGCTTAAAACCTTCAGGTATTATACAATTTAGTGGGCGCATGTTGGATGTTAAGAAAGGGACTACTAATTGGAATGAATAACGGATATTCCATATTACAAAGATAGATAAACGATAAAACATTTTTATATTTTTGAGAGATATAAACATTTTAATTAAAATCAAAAGTAAGAACCCAAAAATCAAAAGTGAATTTTCTCAAATCTGCATCTTTTGAATAATATTGATCCTATCTGTTGTAGTCTCCTGGCTTGTTGAAGTGGTTAAAAAATAAATAAACTTTACTAAAGCAAGCTAATCAGCAGAAATTGCAGAACTCTTTAGTAAGAAAGATATGATTACATTTGAGATGCAGCTACAATCTGACATTTAAAATCTTATTGTGAAGTTTAATCTAATTAGCTTTCAGAATTTAAGGCTTTCAGGCTTTTCAGGCTTATGAAGATCAACAAACTAAATGCAAACATTTATTTTGTAAAAAAAAAATTGAGGCTGGTTGGTTGGTTGAGGAAGATATTGCTTAAAAGCAAATAGCTCGCACTTGTACTTTTATGTTATGTAATTGTACATGAAGTTTATAATAAAAAAATAAACATTGAAAATCATTAATTTTCGTTTTTTTACCAGACTTCCAAAATAAAGAGCATAGTAGGCAATTATGTACTTATTATTATTTGATTGATTTGATAAACCATTCTTTTTAAAAAAAAAACATTAGGTAGGTGTTTCGATAATAATGAAAATTTTTGCTCAATAAAACCTACATCTGTCACCCTTCTAAGGACTAATAAATCAACGTCATGCTCTCTTTGTAATTAGGACAAAAACTGACCTAAAAGAGATTTTCATTTGTCCTTTTTACTTCTTTGTAACAATATTACCTTATTTGGTTGATGAAAAAGCTCTATAAATTAAAAAATTATATAATATTCCTACGTTACTTTTTTAAGTCATATAAAGGTACAAAATTTAAAAAAAAAAGCTTTTTTATTTATATTTTATTATTTGATGGTTAATTATGCCAAAATGAATATGATTAGCAGGAAAATAATTATTTAAATAAATCGTAGTGCACTTTCCATTTTAATTCGATTGTATAATGAAATTCCAATTTAATCTTAGCATAATACTCGCAAATGTCCAAGATACTTTGGTTAGTTAGTAAGGTAATCCTGGCCACTTTGGTATTTAAATTGGGGCCGAAAAGGATTAATTTATAATTCGTGGATATGCACGCGACCCAAACAGCTCACAGAGGTATTTTACTTCAAAATAATACCCGTGAAGGGTATGCGGTGAAGTTACATTGAAAACAATAACGGTTTTATAATCTAGGACTTACATACTACAAGGACGTCGTATCTGATCTGATTCAAAGGAATGGGAACCTTAAAAGGCGTACCAAAACTGTAAAAATAGTGTTTTGGCCTATACTTAAAACATGGGACCAACATGGGATAGCAGTGCACACAAAATATGGCTGCAAAATGGTAAGGTAATGAAATAAAAACTGGCATGCTAATTCCCTAGAATTTTATGTACCTTCTCTTTAAATGACCAATCATTTTTATTTTGTAGTCACATTTAGTGATCATGATATAAAAAAAAAAAAAAAAAAAAATGAGGGCATCCTGTTTTTTTACCGAAGATTTTTTTTAATCGGTAACGCTGTTTACCAAGAAAATATTTTGAAGTATGCGTGATAATTTTTTTGAAACTTTGAGGTTGTCAATAAATCCGGAAAATTATTTTGAACGCTGCAGCGCGCTGGCCGTTTGTTGACCCACCGCCACCGACTGAATAATGTTGTAAAAAAATATTTGAGAATTCAATTAATATTATTATCGTACATGAACAAAAGAAAACTGCAAATTTTAAAATAAATGCCTAAATGTGCGTTGTTAATGTAGGTACCTTACCTACATATACCTACCAAGATATTTTTATATGATTTGGTGTACTTTTTATATACTAGATGGAAATGGATGTACAAGAAAGAAGAAGACAATAAAGGAAAAATGGGGTTCAAATATGGGGCTTACTTATCAATTTTTTTTTTTAAAAGCTACAGAAAAACGTAGGTATCAACAGCACAACTTAATTTCAACTTTCACACAATTACTGTTTTTTCATAAGTAATACACCACATAGTAGTTTTAGTGTTGAATTCGATTTAAGTTGTTATGAAAATTTCTGGCCAAAATAATTTTTATTAGAGAATAAATACATAGAGATGTAACAATAGGTACAATAATTTTCTCAAACATATTTCAAGTTCAATAGAAAAGCTTTTTCGATTTACTTTGAAACCTCTTATGTATGTTTTGAGCTATAAGCCCATTTTTTTATAATATCTTTTAGCTTCTATCTTATCCAAACATATGGCTCAAAGAAGAAATGTGTATTTGGTAAAAGAATAAACATTATTTATGCGTAGAATTTTTTTTTTAATAAACAATTTTTTGGGTAGAAAATCCTTCTGTGCCAAGTTTGATGGATTACTTCGATTTTGCTGTAAAAGAAGTCTTCTTGAGAGCGTTTTTTTTTAAATTTTATTGAATACTTTGGTTTTTGTTAAAATGCTTTCAACCACTTAACAAACAAAAAAATGTGAAAATTCTTTGATGCTGAATTTATAAAGGTTTTCTCAAACAGTATGAAACACATTTAGTTGATTGTTTGACCTTTCTACTTCTTGTGTCATTTTTCAATACATGACTCAATATCAATCCTGCCATTTTGATTCTGAAATGAATTATTATATCCTTAACATATTATTTAAGAGCATACTGTTAAAAACAAAAAACATTTGATTTATTCTGCATTATTAGCTATATTAACAATTTGCCGTGTGTAAACATACGATAATATTTTAAAATCGCATTAAAAAAATATATACATATTTAGCGTGTCTTGACAGACACAGGTACAGTTTTCTGAACAAGAAACTCTGCAAGAAAATGTACAGTTTTCAGTCCCATGTAAAGTGCGCACTAGACCTGTACTAAAACTATGTACATTGCACATATATAAGAGTGCAAGTGTGTGTGTGTGTTTAGTTATAAAGTCTTTTGATGAGATTGAGATTTCTGATTAACAGCTTGTATCATAAATATTATTTTATTATTATTATTTTGACAGCAATAAGCAAATTAGATTACTTAATATTTAACTAATCATGAGATGATGTGACAGTGGATGACAGATAGTGGATATATATTTGTTATCAACTTTTCGGTTAATTGGTAATAAAACAATAAATTTGGGAAAATAGCAGATAAAGAAGTAATGAAGGTATTTATTTGAACTTTTGGTTTTCATCATTACTCAGAATTTTTTAAACATATTTCAAGACTTTTTTTACTTATAAGTTTTATTAAAACACAAGCTCATATTCACATGAGTTAAAAAACTCATTTTGCGGATTGATTGACATTGATAGGAATGTAAATAATGTTATTAACAAAAAATTAAGCTTTTTTCTCTAGCGCCTTGTATTGCTCTTGATATTTTTACAATTTACTAAACTACTACTCCGTTCCCTTGTACTGCATTAGTACACTAATTGCAGTGTCTCGTGATCATTTTAATACATGAAGATAGGATGATCAGTCTTAAGCTTCAGTACCAGTCCAAGGTATCACACATGAAATATTAATATGAAAATCAAATGTAAATAAATACATATTACGGCCTGAAAATATTTAATAATTAAATTATTGTGAGGTTGATTCTGTAACTTTAGTCTTTCATCACATTTCAAGCAATGAAAAAATAAAAATTTCAAAAAGAAAATTTTTGTAACATATTGATTAGAGCTGGTCACTTTTTTATAAAACTTTGTAAAACCAAACTGGGATGAAGTAGCAAGAATTTATTGTATATAAATTTTGCACAAAAAATTGTGTTTTGGTAAACGTTCTTAAAAATATAGCATGTAGGTATATCGATGATGGCAAAATTATAAAATATCGATTTTGTTTTGTTTTATAACAAGAAAGTTTTTTTCTGTTACATTTGGAGTAGTATTTTTTTTTATCTCAATGAATCATTGTTCTATTTTCAGATCATCAGATGACATTGTATTTTCAAAAATGTATTACGAAACAATTGAGATCATTTATATTGAGTCATACCTTACTTTTGACGTGTTAATGATCCATATAAATAATGATATGATAAGATGTTATTGCAACATTAATAATACGAAATCTTATCATCAGAAAATGATTGTAAAAAGATTGTAATTTTTTATAAAAAAATCTTTGTTTTATAAAAAATATTTATTTTTTTTAATAAAGATAATTTTTTATTTAATTTTCAATATTTTTTAAAGAAGTTTTTGTGAGGTTTTCACAGAATTTTCGTAGTTGTTATAGTTTAGAACTAAAGAAATTTTCGAATTTTGATTTGGTATATTTAATTTATTGCCTATTTTGGCGAATGTTGCCAGCTCCATACAATAATAATTCGAAAAATTTATTGTACGGAAATGATTTTTTTTCCCACTGCGATGTGTAATATTTAGAGTTGTTATGTTATGGAACTGAAAATATTTTAAAAACGTATAATTCTAAATGATAATAATCACTGTCATTTTTTAAATTCAACAGATACCCACTTGTTACAATTTGGAACTGGTAAATATGGATATTTTAAGTGATTCCTCATACTAAGCTCGAAATTGCAAATTTTTTACTTGCTACACATTCGAGCTGTATCGATATGTTGTATTGACATATGCGTTATTATTTTAAAGAACATTAAACTAGGTATGAATATTGCAGTACCTTCTTAGTAATAATTTGCATAAAAAGAAAAACTCCGTAAACATAAAAAAAATTATGAATACAGAAAGTTTTTCATAATTAAACTAAAAAAATTGTTATTTTTTTCCACACTTTTTTCTCTTTAACTATTTTTTTCAAACTATGTAGGTACATTGAAGTCGAATAACAATGTTTTATCAAATGAAAAACGAATTCAACTGTTCGAAACCAAGCAAAATAAGAACGTGGTAAATGGTAGATTTTAATGAGCCTGTAACAGACAGCATAAGAGAAGCACGCTTTAACTCGACAGAGATGTAAGGTGTTAAGTGGAGCACAGTTTACTTGACAAGTGGAACGCTTATTAGTTCGAGTATCACCTTTCCCGAGTGTTGCACTAATGAGAGACATTTTCCTTTGAGAGAAGTATTGTGCAAACACATGCACACTTTTTTGTTTATGGTCTTTAGTAAAAATAGTAAAAAAAACCCCGTTTAAACCCCGTAAAAAACTACCTTTTCCTTCCAACAATGTTAGGTGCGTATTGTGAGGCTTTAAACATTTTTGTAATGAGAACGTGTAGCGTGCACTGTACATACTTAATACTTCTACTTTCCCCTATCCGCACCCAATGGTGCATTAGGCACTGCATTGGTACACCAAGTGCAGATAGTGATCATTTTATTACATGAAGACAAGATGATCAGTCATACGCTTCAGTACCAGTCCAATGTATCACACGAGAAATATTAATATAAAAATTCCATGCAAATAAATATTTCATGTAAATCGAACTCGCGACCTTATGCACAGTAAACAAATGCAATACCACTGTGCTACGAGGCGGACAAACACGGACAAACGCACTGTACATAACGCATAATAGAATGTTCAATGCACACATATATATTGAATAGGTGGTATGATAATTTTTTTTTGTGGATAACTTTAATGCTGGCAAATCATTAGACCTGTAAACTCCTAGTTATCCATATCTCCTTCAAACTTCTCGTAACTGTTGAAATATAAATTATTGTAGTACGAGTGTACTTAATTTGGAACTTAAAAACTTCTAGGAGAATCTACGGGAGAATGCTATCATGTTAACAATAAAACGATAAACCACTGTATAAAAGCAAGCATCTTGATTGGAAATCTTCAATTTTTGTTTTTTTTATTTTTACAAATAATTCTTGGTCTTATACAAATAATTCTTGGTCTTATACAAATAATTCTTGGTCTTATACAAATAATTCTTGGTCTTATACAAATAATTCTTGGTCTTATACAAATAATTCTTGGTCACGTCCATTTACATTATAAGTAAGTGCTCAAGAAACAAAGGCGCCTATTACCTTTAGTACGCCTTTTTTGATTAACCGAGTTAAAAAATAGAAAACGTACGAGTAGGTTTGGAAAAAAAATCTAGTATATAAAACAAAACTTTCCTTAAACTTGAACAAAATGTTTTTCGTACCGAAGTACCCGAGCGAGTGATCAAAAACATCTTTCAAAAAGTTAGTATGGGTATAATGTTCTTAAAAATGAATCTTCAGATTTTTTTAAAAATAATTTATTATGTTTAATTAAAAAAAATAAAACGCAAAATTGCAAATTCATGTGCCAAATGTTGATAGTATTAGTAGGTTCTCAGTCCGTTTATCGAAATTTGAATTGAGTGAGATATGCGCCTTAACACCCATAAGCACATACTTGAATTATTAATCAACAAGATAAAATATTAATTTTTAATTATTGATAGTGATGAAAATTGAAATATTTTCATATTTGCAAGTGCAATGCCGCTCAAAAGCCGACAAAAACTAAAAAACTTTTTTTTTTTTGAGATTTTAGTTGAAATGCAGAATGCTGTATTTAAATTTAAAAATTCATTATTAGGTGTCTTGTAATCGCTCAAAACCAATACCGCACATAAACCATTTTCATTTAAAAAATAATTATTATTATGTGAGCATATTTTATTTGAATTAACAAGTACAAGAAAAATTTGTTGCTTTTTTGCTATCAAAATACCATGGTTTTTGGTATTCGCTGAATATTTTAATAAATGGTTTGTACATGTAGAACCGTTAAATCATAAGTACACGAGTTGCTATGTTTGAAAAGAGACATGTATTTTATTTAAAGATGGAAAATATTTATGCATGGTGCGTACATTAAATATTATTATTTTATAAAAAATCATGTATTATTTTAACGAATACCTGTCCATGGTAAATCATTACACTATCTATAATGGCAGCAAAGCGCACATATATTTAACATACCTATTTATTTATTAATGGATAAAATAATATCGGTAAATATAATGAATAATGCAAAACGTTGTATTATTTTTACGTACCTACATGTTCAGTCAGGTATAAAAAACATATGCAAGAAAAAAATAATATTTAACTATTAATGTTAAATAACTATAAGGGGGAAAAGTACTTAACTTAAAAAATAAAAATCCCATTTTGCTATCGCCTAGTATTTGTTATCCATATCTGCTAATTATCGGAACTTGTATAAATATACACAGTGAAAAGCCCAGCCAATGATAGGTTATTTGCCCTGTAAACGCCTGGATATCCAGATTTCTTTCCAAATTTCTCGTCTCTGTTGCGATTTCAAATTTATTGTAATTTAAAATTTAATATTTATACGGTATGTGTACAGATGCATATTTTAATAACGTTAGGTTAATCTGACAATTTACGTAAAATTAAAAAAAAAAAGTTAAGTAATTTTTTTTTTAGATAATACATTATTTAAAATGGGAAAGATGAGTATGTTCGTATAATTTTTTTTATTATGGGCAGTTTAATGAGAAATAAATAAATTTAGGGATTTCCGATTGACGAAGGAAAATGTTTTAATCAGGACCTGAGGCGTTATCACCACAAACCAAATCATTAAAAAGTCTTAATTAATATAATTAAAAAATAATAAGCCCTTACGTAGGTGGTAAGCGTATTGGCATTTTTCCAATAATTGGTATTGTATTTTGGGTATTCTTTGGGAAAAAACAAATCACAGCTTTATATTACTTTTAAACAAGATAAAAACTAAAGTTTCTTAGAATTCCCTGTATGACAACTTTATATAATATCGGGCGAATATTTACGCCCGTAATAACGCATTTGACATTTTCCTTTTGGTAAGAGCAAATAATAATACGACACAAGAGACAGTAACGAGATGTAAGATAAGAAATATGTCTGTTATAAGGAATTGTTCGGAAAATCTTATTTGTTTTTGTGTGACGCTTTAACAGTAAAACAGCTAAAGCTCATAAAAACTGTAAAAAAAGCCCCGGATGGTTGCAAATTTTCAATCAAGCTTATCGATTGACTGAAAAACGTTTTGAAAAGCACAGATGATGACCCTTTTTTTACGCAAATGGGTTTAATTTTTTTAGTCATCAGTTTTTGCGAAACCAGCATTAAGCAACGATTAGTTTGATTTATTATTGCTGTTATTAAAGTGATATTAAAGATAATTACTGTTATTAAAGTGATATTTTATATAAACGAGGTAATATTAAATAGCAGCAGTGAATTTCCGAATAAAAACAAATGTCAAATATACATGGTGTAACAAAATGTACAAACGGGAAACCAGCGAATCTACGTCATATTTGGGGTCGATTTTTTTATAATATTTTTTTTTATTTCACCCATAGTTTTCGAGAAAATCGAGTACGAAGTTGATTTTTTTTCTATAAATTTTTGCAAATTCTTATCAAATATAGTTTATTTAGTCAAATTAATATTATTTCATAAAATAAAAAAATAAAAAACCGCGTTTTTATAAGAATTTGTGCAATTTTACTTTATCTGAGGTACTAATGAAAGCTTTTATGAGTAGAAATAAAAATGCTCAGACTAAAAAGTCATATTACACATTCGATTTCAAAAAAGATGTGGATTCACCAGTTTTCGGGTTGTCCTACGAGTTTTGACACCATGTAGAGTAACCAAACCTGAAATTCTATGAATATTGGAAAACATTAAATATTAAAATTTAAGTCGTAATTCGCTAAAAATTTCTTATTAGGAATATCCGTATTTGACTTGGTGTTGACAAAAATTTATGAATTTTTTTAAACGATGAAAAATCGCCATAACAACGTTATTTCGATGCTTATTTGGATTCTGGTCTGGAATTGTGTGGGTGAAGCTGTAGAGGGAAAGATATCATCTGGAAGTAATTGGTGGCAAAAAACAGTATTCTATCAAATTTACCCTATATCTTTTAAAGATAGCGATGGAGATGGGATCGGTGACTTGAAAGGTGAGTAAGAGCGAATGTTTGAGAAAATCCATCAGGCATAAATAATTCTATCAAAAGTTATAACGCGTCAAATTCTCTCTCATAAAATAAACCAATAGAAATTGAATTTAAAATTGATAACCTAACCTAAATTCTAATATATGTATTTTTTAAAAATAGAATCATTTGATTGATTACGATTTAATTTAAAACATTTTAGTGTTTCTACGATTTAATTTTACATTTTAGTGTCACTGAGCGAATGCCTCGCATGCACTTCTTCTTCCCGTGGCTGCGTCTCGTTGAAGAACAATGCATAGTCTAGAAGCTGCATCTTACACTGTCTTCTATCTTGGCACGCAGATTTCCAGTCCACGGCTCCTATTTTGGCTGCGTCTTTTCGGACAATTTAGTCTTGTTCTATGGCAATTCAAGTACGAAGGATAAAATTTCTTTTATAATATACCCTAAATATCCTACATTATATCCTAAAATGAAAACTGCATTTGGTCAAAGAACATATATATACATAAGAACATACATTACATATATATCTGGCTCCCAGAATTTATAATTGTGTCCCACCTGAAAATTAATTAGAGAAGGTTAATTTTTTTGTCTAGTTGCGAAAGAGTGGCTTTATGAGATGGGCCCAGAGAAGTGTCTTGGGATTATAAATATTGACTACCTACAAGAAAAAAAAAGTATTGTAAATAAAAACCTCATTGCCCAGTGAGGTATTTCATAGATCTAAAAAAAAATAAATTATAAATCTAATGTTGTTTGCATCTACTTTATAACAAAAATTATGCATTTCTACACAACTGTTGGTAATTACAGCGGGGAAGATTGTAAAACTAATTGCTGAGAATAGTAAACAATAGTACGGGTGAAATTCAAATTAGATTTGTGGCAATTTTGGAAGAGCGTGGCGCAAGGGAAGTGGTTTGACCGAGGGGTACAGTGCTCCAGACGGTGGTTCTGGGTAGGGTAGGCAAGATGGGATCGTTTGTGTTTTAGGACGATATAATTTGATAAACTGTGTGCCACTGTAAAACTAATGATCAATAAATAGTCTTGTTGCTATTTGGATTAGGTATGTCTTAAAAGTAATAGAATTATGCTGAATTGTTTAAAATATAAATTTAATATTCAGTATTTTTTTTATATACAAGTAAGAACTCCACCACTAATGTACGAAAGAATATTATGTATGCAGGCTTTCTATTTCCCTTTATGCTTCCAAAAATGAAAGTTTTCAAAATTATGACCACATAAAAATACACTTTTAAGACACGTGTAGTTGGGTATTATAAAAATTAAATATCCTTTTTAACAATGTCTTTTTGTTTTAATGTCACCCGAGAGCCTTAACAAAGCTTTCCTACTTCACATGACAATAGTTAGAACTACGGGACGTAGATCTGACTTGAAAAGACGAAAAACGAGGGATCGGATATGGGATGAATGAACGAAAATCTCATTTATTTTTAATGCAAATCAAAGTCTTTGAATTAGTGTTTAAGTCGAGCACTCGTAAATTTGACATAACAATTAATTCATCAATTTCTTTCTCTAGCAGGTTCGTAAAATTGAGTTGAATCGACTACAGGACCATTACGTTACTTTATTTTTAATTTAATTGGTTCTCTCGGTAAATCAAAGGCTTGAATACGAATCCAAAAAAGGGTACATATAAGTAGTAATGATTACACTGAAAAATACTTGTTTTCGCTTCCGCAGTAATCACTAGCAAATTACATCATTTGAGGGATTCTGGAATAAGTTCTACTTGGCTATCTCCAATCTGCAAGTCCCCGATGTACGACTTCGGGTACGATTTATCAGACTTTTATGACATCCAACCCGAATATGGTACAATGGCTGACTTCGAAGAACTTCTAAGGAAAGCGAAGGAAATGGGTATATTTTAAGATTATTTTCAACAATAAAAACGTCAGTTTCTTTACCAAGAACATAGACATTTTAGAACCTTCAAAGAAAC
The DNA here is from genome assembly GCA_022494985.1 of Micrasema minimum. Lineage (NCBI taxonomy): Eukaryota > Metazoa > Arthropoda > Insecta > Trichoptera > Brachycentridae > Micrasema > Micrasema minimum. The sequence goes on from JAGVSP010000833.1 coordinate 41,473, forward strand.
CAAAAATATGTTATGAGTTAACTTGATATTTCATGTGTGATACCTTGAACTGGTACTGAAGCGTATGACTGATCATCTTACCTTCTTGCAATAAAATTATCAACATACACTGCACTTGTTGTACGGAATAGGGAAAGTGTACGGAATAGGGGAGGTGCGGATAAGGGCGGATAAGTGGTAGTAGTTGGATATTATGTAGATCTTTTTTATCGGCCTTAGTTTACATCCAGGCACACTGGCATTATAACTTACTTTTGCCGTTCTTTCATCATTCATTCGCTCCACATGACCGAACCATCGTAAACGCCCCGAGGGATCGATCCCACCTCCACCCGTGACTGTCCTTGAGGACTCTCTGTCAGTCACGCTATTTTAGGCAGTACTTTAACCCTAGAAAGATAACGTGCGCCTCAGAGGCGCCCGCGAAAACAAATATATCGCTGTCTTTTTCTAACCGAAGCGCGTGCAAGCTTGTGTTGCCAAACCAACTGAGTCGTTGGTCATCTCCGCCGAGCGACGGTTGCTTCTGCTCGGCAAGTACCACAGTTTTGTTGCTATGACGATGCATACCGTCATAGCAACAAAACTGTGGTACTAAAATGTGGCATAAATACCTTAATACAGAAGACTGCTGTTTTTTGTTACTTTTTGGTAAGGGTTTTTTAATATCCTACATATTTTTCTTAAAATAAAAAAATTTAATTAACATTTATGTTTTATTTACTTATTAATAAATATGAAATTCATTTAGATTTTTAAAAATATAAAAATAATTTTAGTTCTTTGAATAAATAGGTGGTAAATATTTGTGCGACTCTCAGGCGCTAGTATCTTTTTAGTACCATAAAATAAGGTTATCTCTCTAGGGTTAAATTTTTTGTTGTTGCAAATGCATAAGCAAATTGCAGGGCGAAAGCCATCGTATACGCCCTATCTTAATTTTGTCAATACCAAATTTTTACCTACCTACTAAGTAGATTAATGATGACTGAGGCCTATACTGACGTAAAAATGACGATGCAGTACTACGGGAATGCTACAACGGAGGGGGCACATGTCCCATTTAACTTTGGATTAGTTTCTGAAATCGATGGTTCGTCATCTGCCAGGGACATTAAATATTTAATAGACAGATGGCTGGCTTACATGCCTCATGGAAAGACAGCTAATTGGGTAGTAAGTAGATAAACTCGTATTTATTATTGATAAGTATCTAAATACAATATGTTGTTTATCAATGAAGTTTTTTTTTCTTTTTCGGCCTCGTTTGGATAAATTTAATAATATGTAGGCGTACTGAGCAATTTTTAATCGATAATTATTTGGAGTGAAACATAAAACGATGATTTTGAGAGAATATTGTCAGACTAGCGCTGAAGTGTAAAACTGATCACCTTGCCTTCTTGTAAAAAAATATTTAGATTCACCTCACTTGTATTTAGCATAATTAAAGTAAAAAACAAAATATATGATTAAGCCGATGAAAAATGCATTGTTTGACGTGTTTTAAGGATAACATTATCCATCGAAGATTACTCAGTAGCTCACATACATATATTATCCATCGAAATAAATCCTTGTGCTCCTAACATTTGGTATTTTCACGACTTTACGAAAAACTTCTGTTTTTAACTTATTTGATTACAAATTGTAATTATATTCAGATTAGAAATCATGACAACTCAAGAATTAGATCTCGATACGGTATACAAAGGATTGATGGAATGAATATGCTGGTCCTCTTGTTACCGGGAGTAGTTGTTACGTACTACGTAAGGAGAATATATTAATATACACCGTGTCCCACGATGAGACCGCGAAACTCCGGAGGGTGATTGTTCATGGGTATTCTGAGAAAAAAATCCTTATAAATTTTTTTGATCCGGGCATTTCCAATAATTAATTTTAAAAAAGTATTCATAAAAAGCGACGAGTGTAATACTGGCTTCTGTTTGAAGTGCTAGCGGCGCGGGGTGGCGGTGGGCGGGTAGGAGTGGGAGTCCGCTCTGGTACGCCTTGTACGGACATTCAAAATTCGAATTTCATATCTGAATCTTTAAAATATGTGATTTCTTCGCGCTTATTGGTGCAGGTCACGTGGTGTGAGCCAGTTCAAAAATTGACGGTATTACACGCGTGAATTTTTATTCATATTTTAATATTTTTTTAAAGAAATTAGAATTGAGTTTTTTGAAAAACTTTTTTAAGATTTTTTTCTCAGAATATCATGAATAATCACCCTCTGGAGTTTCGCGGTCTCATCGTGGGACACGGTGTATAGATAACTTTTATTATGTTCGATTTCAAGATTATACTAACATAAATATTAACAAATTTAAATTTGAGTCCCCTCACTTGGAGAACCGTAATTAAGTTAATATAATTATTTAATAAAATTATTGATCAACCTATCAAATATAGTATGGTTGTATAACTGTCTCCAATTTTCGCAGGGAGAAGAAATAGGCATGGTTGATACAGAAATAAGTTGGAAGGAAACTGTCGATCCTCTCGCTTGTAATACAGATGATCCCGTTAATTACTGGAAGAAATCCCGGGATCCTGTTAGATCACCCTTTCAATGGAAAAGCGATATGAATGCAGGTACTTAACCCTAGAAAGCTAAACTATCGTAAAAAATAATACGATTGCATTTTGTTTTTGTTTAGTTTCCCCCGTTCAACCTGCGACAATTGACACGTCCAACCAGTTCCATGTCTTACTTGAGCTGCCTCATCACTTAGTGTTGGCTATGAACCATTGCAAGTCTTTAATTTTGCTCCGGTGTTGGATTTGTGAGATTTACTGTCCGTCAATAGAAGGATGATAACGGTCTATTCTGCCACTACAACACAGCACATTGCGGAAAGGGCTGTATCTACTGCGTTCAGGACTTGCGAATTTACAAATTTGACACAAACATGTTTGTAATTGCTAATTGTATTCATCACAGTTAAAATTTGAATCCGGATTTTTTTTTTTATTTTATAAAAAAAAATATCGTAAATTTTCCGATATTTTAGCATGTATGCACCGTTTCCCACGATGAGACCGCGAAACTCCAGAGGGTGATTCATGATATTCTGAGAAAAAAATCTTGATAAAGTTTTTTCAAAAAACTCAATTCTAATTTCTTAAAAAAATGATTAAAATATGAATAAAAAATTCACGCGTGTAATGCCGTCCATTTTTGAACTGGCTAACACCACGTGACCTGCACCAATTTCAGATATGAAATTCGAATTTTGAATGTCCGCACAAGGCAAGGTTCGGTGACCAGAGCGGACCCCCACTCCTCCCCGCCCACCGCCACCCCGCCACCGCTAGCATTTCAAACAGAAGCCAGTATTACATAGTCGCTTTTTATTAATACTTTTTTTAAATTAATTTATTAAAAATGCCCGGATCAAAAAACTTTATAAGGATTTTTTTTCTCAGAATACCATGAACAATCACCCTCCGGAGTTTCGCGGTCTCATCTTGGGACACGGTGTATATATTTTTTAACGTTCTAGGGTTAAATTCGTAATACATTACATGATAATAAAGGCAATCGATTGCGAAATCCCGAACTAAAAATGAGGCAATCGTGAGGTAAGAGGTATAATACTTGAAAATGGTATGTGTTTGCAATTTTATATTTAATTAAATTTTTAGAAAATAAACGTAACTTTTTCATGTTTATTTTTATATTTCCTTATATAGCAAATATTTCTTTGGCACCAAATTAAAATCGTTGTATTAAAATCAATAAGATAATATCAACCTTTATAATCAATCTCTCATCGAATCAAATAATCAGGAATATTTTTGATAAATAATATACATGAAAAATGATTTTGCTAACTGATTTTTGTATTATCTCGAACCTGCATTCCTCAAAACTCTTACATAATTTTGATTAAAAATATATTTACGATTAACATATGTATGTATATTTATTCTTTTTACTCTTAAATTTCATTGTTATGCTAAATTTATTCATAAGTATACATCATTTTCAGGATTTTTCCTCCGGCTATAGGACATGGCTTCCAATAAACAAAAATTACAAAACACTTCATTTACAAAAGCAGTTAATGGAAAAAAGCCACTATAAAATTTATCAACATTGTGTGATCACTACCAACATTGTTGCACGGGAAATATGAATCTATAGCATTTAATGATGAGGTGTTTGCTTTTGTTAGGTAATTTATGTACTTCAATTCTAATTTTAAACTTGAAATGTAAAAACATTTACAGCACCTTATTCCTATTTTTAAAATGAGGTCGTGTCGTGAATTTTTTTAAACAACTGATTAAACAAAAAACATTAAATCACTACTTCACTTATATTTTTTACATAGATAACAATTTTATACTACGATAGATAGGATACTGAATTTTAAAAAAATACGAAGTGAGTGCTACAAACATCGAGTTAATATAAAAAGTGTTTATAATTTCATTTCAGATCTCTTCCCAGACACGACACTTACGTTGTTATAAGCAATATTGGAAGAAACAGGCAGCGAGTTAATCTGAAAAGTTTTGACAGAGTCGAAGAAAAACTTATCATCGTTGAAGTCAGCATAGACTCGAGGAAAAGGAAAGAGTAAATATATTTTCCATTTTATAACTTTACAAATTATTTTAATCATATTTTAAAATGGTGGTTTTAAATGATAAATTTAGTCAGAAGAATAATAATTGTTGATGTCATTTTGATGTACGAAAGTAGAGAAAAAAGAGAATTCACAGTCGTTTCTAAAATTTATTTTATACCTAATTTCTTTAATTTTTGTTTTAGAGACATCATCGATGCAAAATTATTAGATTTGGATCCGTATGAATCTTAAGTGCTTCTATCGTCCAAAGCGGAGAAAACGACAGCTTTGAAAATTGCGATTCTAAGCATAATAATGATTTTATACTTATTTAATAAATTGATTTTAATTTGAAAACAATTTTTGGCTGAAAAAATAAGGCAGAGATAGATGATTTTTTTGTCAAAGTCTGTTGTGAGGTCACTAAAGACGATGTTTTACTTAAATAGACCCCACTTATCAGCAAACTATTCAACGAAATATAATACATTAAAGAATAAACAAACTATTTAAACATTTTATAAAATTGACTTTAACTTTTTTAACTTTTGTTAATTTTTTGTTGTTGTTGAATGTACGATGAAAACGTTAGAAGGTATTTTATCTATCTGACATACTTACTTACTTCATTATCAATAATTTTTGGGAAATAAATACTGAAGTTGCTAGATTAAACGAAGTACGATTAAAAAAAAAAACAAAAAAGATTAAATCGGTTGTTTTCCTATTATCTTCTATTATTCTATTATATTTATATCTTATTATACATAGTAAAAAGTAAAAAGAAAATCGCTGCCGCTAAATTCATTTTTTGATAAATTTAATTCATAGTTACGAAACCACTTTGAAATATCTCGGAATTTCAGACACTTATTAAACAGTTTTCTTTTAAATGAAGTTAAATGTACAAGTTTTTAAACCTTCTGAAATATTAATTTAGTGTACAACTATTTTTAAGCCGATAGTAAGTCTGAAGTTGGTAGTATCTAACTTCCTGCGTTTTTTCAATTATCAAACAACACAACATGAACAAGCGTAAAAATAAATGGAAATGACGAATAACTTACTAAGCTCAACAATTAATTGGTTTTCAATAGAGTACTTTAAAAAAAAAAAATCAAAATGCACTTTCCTACGTACTTAAACACACGCAAACATTCACTTTTCTTACATTTTGTTTCCGATTCAGATTTTTTTCCAACAAGGGTTTATGTGAAAAACACGGCATGATATTTATGCTACAAAATTAAAATGTAATTTTCAATGATTGGCGCGCGTGTATAAAAAATGCATAAATAGATAGGCAGTGAAGTAGATGTATTCAAATAGAGTAATTTGGCATTTATCCTTTGAAAAAATTAGGTGAAATGCTTACGATTTGTTAAAAAATTGGCAAAGATTTTTACAATGCGTAGAAGCTGTCGATGCACTGAATGCGTGCCACGAGCATTATTACGTGGGAGTAAGGGAAAGAAAAGAATGATAGAAAGTTGTTGATTATAATATAAACTATAAATGGAACGTTGTTGACTTGGAGGAATCACTATAATAATAAAAATAGTTATGCTTTATATATATATATCTTAAAAAATGAGAAGGAAAAGCAGTCGATAGTCCTATATTGTTTTTAAAATAACTTTTAAGTCTTCAATTTATACTGTTTATATATCTTAACTGAATAAAATCGAATAGTCGCTTGAGCAGAGCAGAACAGTAGGAGGCGTTATTTCAAATATAATTATTATGTGACATTGCTTACAAGATAAAAGATAACTAACCACAGCTAGCTTATAAATTGCAGCAGAGTTGATGTTTTATCAGTTGGAAGAAAACACGTGAATCGGTATGTCAAAAACTATTTTACACTTTAATCACAATTTTAATTACTAATTCAAGTGTTATTTAAAAAGAAGAAAAGCAATAAAAAGGCTAAATAAATCTTTTTTTTCTTTAGTGAAATTTGCTTAAAAGTGGATGTGTTTTATATAAATAAGAAGTGAATATCTAGGCGAAAGCTTATGGTAATGATTATTTCAAGAGTCAATATTAAAGTCAATAATATATTATTTTACGTATCATTCGATACATATAATATTTCCGTTTAAAAATAATTAAAAACTATACATTTTTAATAATCTCAAGTCTTAAATCGCTTATAAATTATGTTTAAATTTGCTGGTTGTTGCAAATAAAAGTTAAACAGATAATTTAAAATTTAATTAACTTCTGTGCTAAAAAGTTTCTTTGAAAACGATGATGTAACAGAGCATAGAGCCTTAGACACGCGGAGATCTCAACATTTTATATTTCAATAATGTTTTAAAATTGTTTTCCAGTGTTCTTCAAAATGGCGGGCAAAATACCATTTATAGCAGCCGTTTCCCTTGTTGCACACTTGTGCTCCGGGGCCATACTAGATCCCCTGCAGGAATCTCGCCATGGAGAAATGGAAGATCTGGATTGGTGGCAGAAGACCGTGTTTTACCAAATATATCCGAGGTCATTCATGGATAGTGACGGAGATGGCGTCGGTGATCTAAATGGTAATATTTATATTTTTTTACGGCTTTCGCCAATTACATACGATTTTATGCCAATTTTACAAGGCGTTGAGTTCTCGGCGCTGCACTATGGTGCGAACGGCTCATTTTCATCCTAAAATTCAATAACTTTGAAACCAATAATGATATTCAGACAAAATTTGGAGAGAATAATACTGAATCAATATTAATTCATAATACACTAAAACATTTCTGTGATTTTATTCGTATAGTGAATTATAGGTCAGCCAAAATACAGTTTTTGGAAAAAAAACTTAAGATTCATATGCAAAGTAAGCAAAACACGTAGGTTAAGGTTAACAAACTGCGTTTTATTATAAAAATAATAATCAGTATTTAAAATGTCGAATTCATGAGTGATATTTACAGACTAAATATAAGTGTTTCTTAAATATCTATATTATATTTTCAAAACTACTTTTACACACTATTAATCTTACTTTTTATAATTCTGTATTAAAAGTGCTTTAGCCTCGTCTTACATATCCATTACTTTGCATGATACAGACATACTTTTTCTAAAAATACACGAATTTGCAATCTTTTAAATAAGGTTTTCAAAGTTAAACTACAAAATATTAGCCATACTTCTTAGGGGGTGTAGTTCCTTTTACTAGAAAAATATTTATTTTTTAAAAAATGGGGCATTTAGGCGCAAGATTTTTTTTCTGTTTCTCAAGTTAAACTAAATGCTCGCAATAAAAATTATAATATCCAATCTCCGGCAAAATTCGCTAGTTACTAAAAGCTTAGGGAAAGTTAATTTTTAAAAATACTTTTAGTTATGTGTTTTAAAATTTATAATAAAAAATTCGTAATCAGTATTAAAAAAATATGTTTACTTTTATATAGAAAAGACTAGTGTTTATACTAAACAGGACCAGAATAAAAAATATTTATTATAAAAATGCATTATAAGAGGGTTACAAATTTCACTTTAAATAACTTAATAAACTAATATTTGAAAACATATATGATTTTTTTTTATTTACATTAAAATTAGAAGACAAAATAATTTTGTTCTTATTTTGTGTTTTAGCATTATGGTTTTTAGTTATTGATAGACTAACTATTTGTTTATCATTATCACACAATTATAAAAATTCTAACAGTGCAAGATAATGTTAAAGGTGCCACACATTTAGACTTACCGTGGTTAAAAAATAATTACGAATTAAAATGAATCATAAGAATGATTTTTAAAATACAAAACTATTGTACTTATTGAAAATAAGTTAGGTTTAAGAATAAAAACCATAATAAAAAATTATTATTCAATTATTCCAAAAATTTAAATATGTTATTGGATCCATACATTTTTTGGGGGTGTAGTTCCTTTTACTAGAAAAATATTTATTTAAAAAAATGGCGCAAGTAGGCGCAAGATTTTTTTTTCTGTTTCTCAAATTAAACTAAATGTTTGTAATAAAAATTATAATATCCAACCTTCGGCAAAATTCGCTAGTAACTAAAAGCTTAGGGAAAGTTAATTTTTAAAAATATTGTTAGTTACGTGTTTTAAAAATTTATAATAAAAAACTCGTAATCAGTATTAAAAAAATAATTCTGTTTTTTATATAGAAAAGACTAGTGTTTATACTAAACAGGACCAGAATAAAAAATATTTTTAATAAAAATGCATTTTAAGGGGGTTCCAAATTTCACTTTAAATTACTTAATAAACTGATATATTTGAAAACATTCAACTTTGAAGTGTCATAATTAATTAACCGAGTGATATACAAAAATTGATATTTTTTTAATAAAAAATATAGTATCTTAATATTATAAATCAATAATTATTTTGATTCTACCATATATTTGGTTGAATTAAAAAAATAGAATTTTAGGACGATTTTGGCCCTGCCGCACGATAGTGCGCTGCTGACAATTCGTCTACAGTTTACGTCAGAACACGCGGACCTGATTTGGGAGGACGCAAGGGGACTGCAGGCCGATCGTTCAGCTTGGATAAAGCTAATTATAAAATAAAATAAAAAATAATCAATGTGTAAAGAAAACAACTAAAATATGATCCGATATTACTATATATCTTTATTGTCCATCATTTTGTTCTAGACAAATTTGATAGTACGAAATTCAACTTCATCTTACAGATGATAACATTACTTATATAAACATAAAAGTTTTTTATTAGTATGGTGCCTCAACATTAATTTATCGTGATATCGTAAGATCCAGGCTCGTGTGCGCGCGAATGATTATTTTCTGGTGATTAATCCAATCCTTCTGGACCCAAATATCTGGTCAAAAAATTTGTTTACCTTTCTGGACACGGTCTCTCGTTGCGCTAATCTCAGAATAGGACACGCTCCATTCTTTGTCATATTACATCCCCTTTCAACAATTATTTTTCTGTCCGAAGCGCCAGACTCTGGAACGAACTCCCCTTTCATTAAAAAATGCACTTTCAAGGAGCGCCTAAAGCATTATTATCTATCCCCAGTATTTTGCTTTCCCTCCATATTATATCCACCTCCTTCAAGATCCTCTCCCCTCTTACTTCCAAAACTCCTATCTTTCTTCCCATAGTTTAATTTTTTCAATTTTGTTTTGTTCTATACATCATTGTTGTACAAGTACTATCTGCCCACCAATCTAATAACTGTGATTAAGGTTCGTAGTTTTGACTCGCTCACACCACTCTGTTTCTGGTTGGTTGGAAGATATTGCTTTTTAGCAATAAACCCGCCATTGTACAGAAAGTTTAAAATAAATAAGTAAATGCAAATTTGATGTGTATTTTTTTTGTTAACGAATTATTCGTTTATCGCAATTTTTATGTTCAAAAATTTCAATCGTAATTTTCGGAGGTGTATTTAAAAAACCAAATTTTTCAAATTAATGCAAATGCTGAATAATTATTCATCACAATGTATTACATATGTCGTTTGAACAAAGGTAAGTTTTATGCACAAGTGTCATAGTAGGTACTACGTACATACTATTTATGTAAATAATATTTTAAAGATGTTATCGCGTAATAGCCATAACTTAATACGTCTAACGTAAACAAGTGAATGAGATATAATAATTGCACATTCTTTATTATTTCCGCTAAGAACTTGGAAATAATAAACACATTGGTACTTAAGTAATTTTCTTGTGCATACTTATAGATACGTATTAAATACTTATAGATAAGTAGTAAATACTTATAGATACGTAGTAAATACTTATAGATACGTGGTAAATACCTATTAATCAGGGTCATTCTAAATTTTTCTCAGATTTTCAAGCTTTGTTACCAACATATGACTTTGTACTAGTTTGTAATGTGCTTTGAAATTAAATAAATTTTGAGAAAATACGTCACTAAACTCTAATTAATAATTTCTAGTTACAAATAAAAAATGAAATCAATGACAGAAATTTCTTTCAGGATCAATATGCATTGTTTCGTTTGTTTATATTTTTAATGAAATTACCTTATGATTTTTAAAACAAGAAAATGTTGATACCAATATTTTTTGTAGTAACCGTGCTTTTTTATAGTTTATCTTTATGTTTTACGTTTTTAACAAAAGAAGTGCATAAAAAATCGATAAAACATTGTGTTTTCAGGAATTATAAGTAAACTAGACCACCTTAAGGATGCAGGAATAGGTGCCACGTGGTTATCTCCAATTATGAAATCCCCCATGAAAGATTTCGGATACGATATTGAAAGTTTTTACGAAATCGATCCAGTGTTCGGCACAATGGATGACTTTGAAAGACTTTTAGAGAAAGCAAAGAGTTTGGGTGAGTTTTAATTTCTATCAATTTCCTGTCTTCCGTTTCCCTTGGTATCTACTGTCATCCGGCGAAGGCGTTTCGGCTGGCTGGGCCATATACTGCGTATGCCTCCCGAGAGCCTTAACCATGCTTGCCTATTTTACAAGGCATCAGGTTCTCGGCGTCCCGGTCGTCCACTGTTGACAATTCGTCGGCAGTTTGCGTCAGAGCTGCGGGACGTGGACTTGACTTGGGAGGATGCGCGGGAGCTGGCGGCCGATCGCTTGGCCTGGAGGCAGTTTGTGGATTCCATATGCTCCACATGGGGAGCGGATATGGTATAATGAATGAATGAATGAACGTGGGTATCTTTAAGCACAACTCCTACTCCGATTTTTTCAAGAATTCATGTTGTTCTAGAAACGATTTATGCAAATACAGGGTGTTACAAAACTCAATGTACAAGCGGGACACCAGTGAATCTACATCACATTTGGAGTCGATTTTGAAGAATATATTTTTTTTTTTGACCCTTAGCTTTCGAGAAAATTGAGTACAAAATAGATTTTTTTTTAAATTTTTTTTGCAAATTGTTTTCAAATATCATGTATTTAGTCAAACTTATACTATCCATAAAGAAAACAAAATTTTAAAATGCGTTTTAATAAGAATTTGAGACATTTTACTTAATCTCCCATACTTATGAATACTTTTGTAAGAATTTTTAAAAATTTTTTTTCAAGCTCAGAATAAAAAGTCATATTACACAATCGTCTCCAAATACGATGTAGATTCACCAGTTTTCGGGCCGTACTACGAGTTTTGTTACACCCTGTATAACAAAAATGAAGATAATTTACTTATGTTTTCATAGGAATCAAGATCATCATGGACTTTGTACCAAACCACTCTAGTGATCAGTGTAAGTGGTTTAAGGACTCAGTTGCTAAAATAAATGGAAAAGACGATTGGTACATTTGGGAGGACCCAATTTGGAATGATAATAATACCATACACTATCCCCCTAACAACTGGGTAACATTTTTTTTAAAACTAAGTATTTGAGAGGTTCTTTGTAAATACAGGAAGACAGGATTGATTTTATTTCTTTTTTAACGATATGTCTATTAGAACCGAAATTTTTATAATGATTTCATTAATTAAGTGATCAAGGAGTAGAACTATAATCGCCGCTGCTGGCAGGTGATACGAGACGAGTGCTTCATATAGACCAATCCTAGGAATGTGACTGAAAATAATCCATTAATTGGATTGTCGTTTAGTAGGGCACGAGATTCTAAGTTACTTCTAGACTTATATTATTATTGGAAATCGTCCGTCTTTGAAAGTCAACGAGGATGCTGTACTCATTAGGAAGATAGGCGAGAAAAGCAGCTACTCTTTCTCTGTTGACTGTGAAGTCCTTTACAATACTGGCACAGTCGACTATATCTCTCACACCCCAGGTTGTAGCGAAGGGATCCAGTTGGTTGATGCTTCGCTCCCTGTCTTCTTAATATCAATAATATTCCAGCCAACACATCACTGAAACAGATATTACAATAACCGTGGTTTTTTTAGGTAAGCGTATTTAGAGGATCTGCCTGGGAGTATAATGAACAACGTAAACAATATTACCCTACATCAGTTTGCGGTACAACAACCAGATCTCAACTACAGGAATCTTGCAGTCGTTTGAAGAAATGAAGGTAATCCTTAGAAAATTGAAATTAAAAACACAAAATTTGAGTACATTTACTGTCAAGAAATCAAAATAGAATTCAAATTTACCAAAAATTTATATATGAAAGTTGGAGATCGTCTTAAATTACATCGAACGTAACTTATTTACGTAATATTTTCATTTTTATATCTCTACAGAGATGAAGTTGATTTTTCTCAAATTTGGGAAATATTTATTTATTTATTTTTTTTCTGTACATATACAGAACATTCACAGGGTTTGAATGTTCCAGTTACATATGTTAAGCGTTTACAGGGCTTATGACCTGTCATTGGCTGGGTGTAGCGGCCACTTGACGTACTACAACATTCCTCATTTCGCTTATTTTAGCAAATCTACTTCATCTCTGTAGAGATATAAAAATGAAATATATTCCTACTCCTGTCATGGGATAAGCCCAGATTTGTGTACAAGTATTTGAACACACCCAAAATGTTGTTATTTACGTAAATTTAATGACACTTACACATTAAATATTTATTATGTTGTGCTTGAATTTTTCATACACCAGTTGAATCAGTTTTAAAAAAAATAAAAAAAAAATTATTGTAAAGAAATAAAATTATACAGTAGTCCCTATAAAACTAATGTGAGAAATAAAATTAATACAGTAGTTCTATAAAACTAATACAAGTTTTGTCATAAGGTTCTACAGTATAAAAAATAATAAATAAAACAAAAAACTAAATTAAGTAATAAAATCATTAGTAATAAATAAATAATAAAAAAGGTTGTACTTTTTGCAATTTTTTAGAACGTTCTTCGCTTTTGGCTCGATAAAGGTATTGGCGGCTTCAGAATTGATGCTATTAACCACCAGTTCGAAGTGGCTATTAAGAAAGATTTCGGTGGTAAGTTTCCCCAAACGAACCTCTTACTGGAACTGATCCTGACCCAGAAGACTACGGGTACCTGAACCACATTTACACCAGGGATCTTCATGACACTCACAGGATGGTGTATGAATGGAGAGCTCTGTTAGACTCCTATTCAGATAATTTCACCAGGTATTGATGATGAAATAATTACTGTTATTAAAAACTTTTAATACTGACAGATTTTGAAAGCCACTTGACTTTAGCGCTGGACCTGTACACTTTCTTATGCAGTTTGCTGTCCTGTTTTAAGCGAAAACTGTATAGAATATTGAATGGTTGGCATGACGTTTGGCTGACCTGACAGTTAATGTTTTTTTTATGTAAAAGTTTAAGTAGATATTGATATATTGAATGCTTTTAAAAACTTAAAAAACAAATAACATAAATATTTACGTTATCAGATATATAAACAATTTCCTGTGTGCAAACAAACGATTATAACTAAGGATCGCACTTAAAAATATACATAATTAGCGTGTCTTTTGACAGACTGTACAGTTATCTAAACAAGAAACTGTACAAAATTAGTTCGAAAACAACCACTAAACTCCTCCCAAAATCAGTCAGTGTACACCAGATTCCAGATTGCACTTCATAACAAATCAAAATATATTGCGTACACCTATTCTTCCTTTTCCTAATCCGCTCCTTATGTAAAAGTAAATATTTTTTTTAATTTAAAGAATCATAATGACGGAAGCCTATACAGACATTGATAGCACAATGCTCTACTACGGGAACGGTACGATTGCCGGATCGCATTTTCCATTTAACTTTGGACTAATTGGTGGTGCGAATGAAAACTCTAACGCATCAGAATACAAAAGCGTTATTGATAACTGGATGGAGCATATGCCAAAGAACAAAACTCCAAACTGGGTTGTAAGTTTTTCCATTTCATTTTTACCACAGTTTCAAATGAATATTTTTTTGTAACAATATTACTTATTTAAAATTTACTTCTGTTTTTTTTTTTCAATAAAAGAATTGAAGAGTAGTTATGACGATACATATTTGAGAAGATTTCTTCTCCTTTAACATATTTTGAAAAAACTTGTGTTGATTGAGGAAACTTATTTTTTTCTTCTGATAATATATTTATGAAACTTTCAGATTGGAAACCATGATCAGTGGAGAGTAGCAACACGTTATGGCGTTGAGAGGATAGATGGGCTTAATATGTTGGTTTTACTGTTACCTGGAGTCGCCGTCACGTACAATGTAAAAGTTCTTTTTCAATAATTAATTGTAAATACTATAGTTATTTATTTTTAATTTTTTCTAACCGGAGCTGACTAGATGCACGGAAATTGGTGGTAGTTCACTTCGCTTGGAGACAGTGGAAGTTATGATGTATTTATAGGGGGCTTTAATACATATCAAGTAAACACGGCTGACATTTATATGGGGTTTATTATCAGAATACAATGTTGGCTTCTCTATGCACACCCACACGTTCGTACCTCTTCTGTCGCCCTCACACACGGTCTCATTCACACACATATCTCAGAGAAGTACTCCAAATAGGGAGCAGATATTCAATGATAATTAACAAAAAATTAATTGTTCACTATGACTATTATTTTATCAGTTGGCTGGAGGTCTTATTTTAGAGGAGAATAACACCAGTGTCTATTTACATGCGTCTATCTAGGCTGTACTTTCATCACTTTGAATTTTTATGATCTTACTTATATTTCGTGTTACAGAAGGGTTCACGAAACAGCGAATGGGAATATGAACTTGCGTGTAATTACTTAGTTTGCCATAAACATAATTACAAGAAAGGAAAGACGATAAAAAAATTGAACGATCAATTTACGAATATGCGCTTTATTAATTTTAAATGAAATATTCCCATTGTAAACGTAAATTACAACTTTTCAAATAAATTTTAGAACATACAAACATTAGAAAATAGAAGAATATTAAATGATTTGCTCTTTCTGTTCAAAGTATTAAAATCTGAGGGGGGATAACGAACCCACCATCCACCCGCAGCTGTTATAGAGTCCTGGGGGACTCTCTTTCAGCTGCACATAGAGGAAAAATATTCTACTATTTCATCTACTCTATGCAGTTTAGTGAGGGGGGAGGAGGATATATATATCCCCCCCACCCCTCTAAGGTTACCCCCCTCAGTATCTCCGTTCAATTTATTCAAAAAAATAACATTTACAAATATGTACAAATAAAAACAAACAATGAAAAAAGTAACTAAGTAGTATTAAAATCTGTATTTGATTGTTGTCAACTAACAAATTTAATTAGTATACGAGTGCCTGGTCGAGTTACCCGTAGTAATGCACTATTTTACTGTAGCCAATCATCGACCAATTACAGTGCTAACTCACCGATACGAAGAATGCACGCACTGGCTAACAAGTACACTAACAATTTTGATGTTTTCAACACAAATCTAGTGTATTTTCGGGAACAGTGTCTGGATGCCATCTCTGGTGGTAATGAATAGCTACCTACTGTGTAATCACTAAAAAATGTCTATGTAAAAGCACAGCCGTATTAAGTAACACATTGTGAATATTTTACTAAGTCGTAGGTACGAGGCCGTAATTTAATAAATCAAATATTATTTATTACAGGGAGAAGAAATAGGAATGGTGAACACGTTTATATCTTGGAATGATACACTAGATCCTCAGGCATGTAATACCTTGGACCCAGTAAACTACTGGAAGTCATCCAGAGACCCTGCAAGAACACCGTTCCAATGGGAAAACAAAACCAGCGCTGGTAATATTTTACTTAGCATGTATTTATTTTCCAATCATACTTTTTCCGCCCAAAGTAAGAATTCCATCAAATTATCATTTTCATTCAAAGTAATTATGAATAAATGTACATAATTTGAAAATTAAACGAAGGAATAAAATTAGATTATTATATACGACGCGATAATTTATATGAAACGAACTGATATGCCGTTGATAATATGAGTTTATACAGGGTGTAACAAAACTCGTAGTACAACCCGAAAACTGGTGAATCTACATAGTATTTGAAGACGACTTTTTAATCTGAACTTGAAAAAAAAAATAAAAAAAAATTCACAAAAGTTTTCATAAGTATGAGAGGGTTAACTAAAATTGCTCAAATTCTTATTAAAACGCGTTTTTTAATTTTGTTTTGTTTATAAATATAATAAATTTGACTAAATACATGATATTTGATAGCAACTTGCAAAAAAAAATCGAAAAAAAAAACAACTTTGTACTCAAATTTTTCGAAAACTAAGGGTCAAATAAAAAAAAAAACTACAAAATCGACTCCAAATATGATGTTTAATCACCGGTTTCCCGCTTGTACATCGAGTTTTATTACACCCAGTATACGGACGGACGGAATGGTAAGCCAAATCATAACTCACCCTTCATAAATATCTTCTTTTCGCAAAACGCAGAATTGCAAACAATAATGCTTAAAAAATACAACTAATTGCTAAAAAGCAACTTGACTTCTAAAGAAGTAATGTTCAAAATCCAAAACCTTGTATTGTATGTAAATAGGATATTATACTACTCTGCCCTATCCGCACCTAATGGAGCGTATAGCACTGTATTAACATATCAAGTGTAGTGAATATTGATCATCAATTTTGTGAATTTAATGAATTTGTTACATGGAGGAAAGATGATCAATTTTACGCTTTAGGGCTAGTTGGATGTGAAATTTACATTCATATTAACCTCCATTCTACCTTACCTTACATTATAATATAATTATTGATGTAAAGATTTCTGTAAAAATTGTACTCTTGCGTTTTAATATCACGTTTTTAATGATTACAGGATTTTCAACAAACACATCAACATGGCTTCCCGTCAACCCACTTTATGAAGAACTCAATTTGAAGAAACAATTAGAAGCTGATAGAAGTCACTACAAAATTTACAGAGATCTAGTTAAAATGCGATCATTCCATACATTCACCCACGGAGCTTTGGAAACCAAAGCTCTTAATGAGGATATTTTTGCATTTATGAGGTAAGAAAATAAAATATTTTTATTGAAAATTATGTCAGTGAATTTGTAATTTTCCTCATTTTGGCTTCCTCATACATGGCTAATTTTTAGTCTGTTAACAAAAAAAAACCCTCAATTCAGTATCGTAAATAGAACCCATTTCAATAAAAAAACATGTACATTTCATTTTTACGATGAATTATTTTTTTATTCCTAATAATTTTTACAAATTACGCACACACCCCCTACTCACAGCTGGTCATCTGAGTTCATGCGCGGCGCATAAGGGTAAGTGCGACGGGGGAGTGCGCGCGATGGGGGGGGGGGGGCGGACGGACGCTCCGCCTAGGGTGACCAAGTCTTCTACTGTTTCTGTGGAATCATTTGGGTGCACTTTTTTTTTTTAAATGGGTTCTATTAACGATACTGAATTCAGGTTTTTTTTTTGTTAACTGATTAAAAATTAGCCCTGTTTATTATTATTTTGGGGAGGTAGGTACTTTTAAAAGTATTTTTGAAATTCAGATCTCTCGAAGAGCATGATTCGTACGTGGTGGTGATGAACTTTGGTGTCAAAAATCACACAATAGATCTAAATGCATTCAAAGATCTACACGACGAACTTACTGTTATGGAGACCAGCATTCAATCCAAAAAACCTCTTGGGTAAGTATTAATCAACTTGATCTTGTCATGTTGTCTAAATATATTAAAAACCATATAATATAAAATTAAACACCATTTTTAAATGAGATAGTTGACAACTTTACTTATAAAATGAATGCAAATGATACCAACAAAACCAATACCACCAAAGAAGAGTGTTCAATAATAGTTCGTAGGTAGAGCCTTTCATTAAGGGAGATTTTTTACTCTGAAAAGAAATATGAACGTGAAAACGGGTGGTACCTACATATTCGAAAACCCTTTTCGAAAATTCTAAATAAAAGTTTTGGGTATTGTATAATATCTTTATAAAATAGCTTTAAAAGTTAAAAAAATAAGTTTTATAAATATTTTCATATTTCAGATCTAAGGTTACCACAAAGGCAGTGGAGTTGCATCCATTTGAGTCCTTAGTTCTCAAATCAGCAGCCTCTACAGTCACAGCTGGATTAACCCTACTTTTAGCAGCACTATTTGTAAAATTGTTTCAGTAAAACAATGACGTTAAACTAACACAATCAAGTTTCAGGAAACATTTTGTGAGCTGGCCACGTTAAATTTATTGTTATTTTCAAAGTGTAGAATAAAACTTATTAATTGTTTTACTAATACCTACTATAAATTTGATACAGTATCATACATATCTTCAGTTTTTTGTTGTTGTAAATAAAATAATTATTTGAAAAAACGAATCCCATTTTTTTTATTAGATTTAGCAAAAAATTGATTTCTATAATACGTACCCTGCTCTACCCCCGATAAAGAATAACGTTGAATCTCCTTCCTGCTTCCTTTTATAATTATATTAATATCGGAATAATTTACTAAGCGCCATGTTCGTGAGGACGCCGTACGAATTATATTATCCAATGAATGTGTAATGCTTACAAAGTCGAGTACTTGGTACTACTACTCTCCCTTATTCGCACCAAATGGTGCATATTGCACTACATTGGCACACCAAGAGCAGTGAATCTTGTTAATTTGTTTATATAGTCAAGACGATCAGTCTTACGCTTCAGCGCCAGTCCAAGGTATCGTATATGTTTTTTTTTAAAAATGTAAATATAAATTTAATAATTATGAAGATTTCTTATTAACCCCTATCGGGAAACCAACCCGCGACCTAGACTGCTTAAAGCCCTACGCGTCTTTTTACACCACGAGGCAGACTTGATTTTTACTTTCCCTTACCCGCACCCAACGGTTGTTAGGGTGATAAAACTGCGGATGAATTTACGACCATGTACGCAAAGTGTATCTTTTCATTTTATTACATGCTTAGGCAAGATGATCATTGTTTCCTACGCTTCGGTACCAGTCCAAGGTATCACACATGAAATATTAATATGAATTATTTCATGGAAATAAATACGTGTGGAGACCGGTATGTTGCTCCCCTTCTACGGGAACCCATGAACCGCGGTCAGGGTCTCAAGCACGGTAGCCAAATGCGCTACCACTACGCATGTGTGGCGGACTTGGTCCTAAGATCCTATCTAGCAAAATTTCATACCCCCTGAGGTACCCTATCATTAATAAAAAAGAAAAAAAAGTAATTATGAAATAAGTACAAACAAATTGAGTTGAAAAATGGGATATAATTTGAATTAAAAAAAATGGAGATAGAATGTAGGTACCTACATCATCATTATCATCATACCATATCTGCTCCCTATGTGGAGCATATGGAATCCACAAACTGCCTCCAGGCCAAGCGATCGACCGCCAGCTCCCGTGAATCCTCCCAAGTCAAGTCCACGTCCCGCAGCTCGCAGGTACCTACACAATTTAATATTCAATGTACTTATATTGTGTAATATCTACGAGCGAAACTTTATTAGCGCGAATCCGGCGTGGTAATAAAATAAAGAAATATACATGTTTGTATATTCTAGAAGTTTTTCGCTTTTCCAAGCACTTCAAAGTCAACACGTGGATCTCTGATTTATGGTTGTGAAGCGGGAAATATTGTCGAAACTTTTTTCTGTCAGTAATGAAGTTTATTAGTAATACGTATTTTTACGAAGTTATTTGGTTGATTTTTATATCCTCACGCATCGCACCACACGATTTTCTATTTTGATTGCTTTATTTAGGCAATGCAATAGGTATGTACAAAGCTTAGAAAAGTATACTTTCATTCGGATAAAATAATAATATATAATGCGTGTTAGTTTCAGTAAAATAAATATAGTTCCAACCATCGAACTACTATCAGTTTAGTGGTTCCAACAATCGTTTTTTTTTTTTTTTTTTTTTTTTTTTTTTTTAATTGTAAAGAAACATTTGAGTTCTTATGATACACTCAAATATTCCCTTTTCGGGCTGCTTTCAAATAGTCGGAAATAACTTTGTCAGAAAGCAGGAAACAAGTTGTGCTGGAGTGGGATTCGAACCTAGAGATTCTAATCCGGAATCCCCGAATCTACCACTAGACCACAACCCGGTTTTCTTCCTAATTATTTTTATGTTATTTTGAACGGGTGGTGGCCCAGTGAGTAGCGTCGCGGTCTCTGAGTCCAGAGATCGTCCATTCGATTCCCAACTTCGACACGACACGATTCCTATTTTCAAGCACAAATCGCTTAGGTTTCATTGAAAATAGTATTTACAAATTGAAATATGTGCAAATATCGTAAGATTGCATGGATTTCTTTTTATAAAAAAAAAATAAATATATTTATAAATACTACCTACTACTACTACTATCTCTTATCCGCACCCAATGGTTCATAGGGCACTGCATCGTTACATCAAATGCTGTTTTGTTGACCAATTTTACATATAGATACCGTAGATAAATACCAAACACATGCTAAATTTGCGTGAATGCGAGGCTGCTGCCTCGTAGCATATTGGTAGCGAGTTTGATTTCCGTAGAGTTATTTACATGTGATTTTCATACTACCTAATATTTCACGTGTGATAGCTTGGACTAGTAATGAAGCGTATGACTGATTATCTTACTTTCATGTAGTAAAATGATCAAGAAACACTGCACTTGGTGTACCGATGCAGTGCCCTATGCACCATTGGGTGCGGATAAAGGAAAATATAAGTATAAGTAGATAAAAACACTTCTTTAAAGCAACCTATCATATTACAATTAGGATTGCTTTATATTTTGTATACATGGTGTAACAAAACTCGTAGTACAACCCGAAAACTCGTGAATCTACATCACATTTGGAGTCGAATGTGTAACGCGACTTTTGAATCTGAGCTTTCATTAGTACCGCAGATTAAGTAAAATTGCACAAATTCATATTTAACATACCTTTTCGGACTTCAGTATAAGCAGCATAACATTGAAAATCCTTACCTGGAATGAGAGAAAACATATTTTATATTATCGTTCTTATGCGACTGATTCTTATTTATTTATTTATTTTAAACCTCATGTACTATTGTTTTAATCACCTTGTGTTAAAAAAAAGGTATTTTTTCACAAAATAAAGAAAAATGTTTAACAGTAGGTAATATTTTAAGAGATTTACTCAACTCAACTATGACTGTTCATAAGCTCTGTAAGCTCTTCAACAATAATGATCATGTAGTTTGTGTTGAAATATTAATATCACATACATTATTGTACAAAACTGTAAAGCAAACTGTAAAGAAAATGCACCAGGAAAATAGCAAACGAAATTATACTAGATATTCTAAACTGTAATATTTACGGATATTTTATTACTTAGGCACATTAAGTAATAAGGTACTAAAATTCAATTTCTGATTCTAATTATTTATAAACAAGACAGAAAATCGGTTCCCTTAATTTGTTGGATAATTGAAACCCTAACTGAGGGTTCCGTTAAATAATATTAATATTGAAAAGATTTTATTAGTTAAGTCGTGGGTAATCCTCTAAGGTTGACATGGTAACCCCATAATCTTTGTTTGGGAAATATTCTACCGGAGCATAAGATAAATGGAAAAATAAGTAAGCAGAAAGCACCCAGACAAGATTTTTTGGTAGGGTAATATAAATAGAATAGGAAATTACGCCTAAATATTTTATAAAATTAATAGAGCTTGAAATATTTATTTTGCGCTAATTGTAAAATAAAACGCCAAGAGTTTTTTTGGGCGAGAGAGTTTTTTTGTCGTTATTTTTTGACGTGATAACGTCTAAAAATCGATGAACGCTGGCTGCACACACGAAAAAGAATGACTCATTGTCACGTTCCGCCTGAGCCGAGTGTGCAAGCGAGAGCGCGGAACAAGTGATAGAGAGGCACGATCGGCCTAAACGTCCAGTTTGTGACGCATCTATCTCTCTTCCACTCCATCGGCCGATGCGTCCGAGTAGAAGGGAGACAGCAGCAGCACGCAAGCTACAAATATTTGAATTAACGAGTGCAAAAAAATGTTAATTTATGGAGAAAAAAATATTTTTTGATTAACTCCTGCTTT
The DNA here is from genome assembly GCA_022494985.1 of Micrasema minimum. Taxonomy (NCBI): domain Eukaryota; kingdom Metazoa; phylum Arthropoda; class Insecta; order Trichoptera; family Brachycentridae; genus Micrasema; species Micrasema minimum. Next base: position 64,052 of record JAGVSP010000833.1, read on the forward strand.
GTATTATACAACATAATGATAATTTAGTAATAATAATTCAATTCAATTTATAAAAGTATGCTATTTTTCATCAATGTTTTCTAATGACGTTATCACGTAAAATTATCGTCCGTTAAACCGACTTTACTGACAACCAAAAGTTTTTTTTGGAACGACAACGTTTGGAACGACAACGTTGTACAAATAAGCCAAAGTCGCGGATACGTAAGAATCATTTTTTATTATTAAGTTTTTAAGCTTAAAAATAATTGTATCATCAAACTGTTTAAATTATTATTGAAGTAGTAGTAAAAATAATAGTCAAATTGTTAGTAGCTATGGAAATGAATACATTTTGTTGTGATTTATTGCAAATTTCAATAACTTGAACTCAACATTTCAAATAGACGATTTACAGATTCGCGATTTTGGCATTGGTCCGACGAAATGTCATATTAGTAATTACTGGATCCTGTGGGAAATTAAATATATGCTGTGGACAAATTTCAATAATACTTACTATAAATTTTGAAGGTACCAATAATACTAAGAAGAATCGCGAAAATGCTACAAATCGATGGGGCGATGTTTTGAAAAATTATTTGAATTTATCTTTTACTGGAGTAGAAGACGTAGGATAGAGTGCAGTGGAAAAGACGATGCGGAACTTTGCTGTAGAGCAATCCTCAGGATTAAGACACCGAAGAAGAAAAAGAAGACGGTGGAAGATGCTTCTGCCGGAAAAAGCATTGCTTCTTATCATGACATAGAAACGCATTGAAACCACATTAATTTAACAATTTACGATACCATAAATATATTAATGGTTACATAATATTTTCCTGAATGTGTGGATTAAGCGCATTAAGCTTAACTACGTTAAGTTAAAATTCTGCTGGATATTAATTATTCTGAACACAAATGGAATTTCAGGTTCTTAAGCCTGCTTACAGAATAATAATAACAGTTTTAATTATCTGCAATATTTATTTTTATAAAGCTATTCTAAAGGGAAACTTAAAATTAAATTTACATTATACGAGTATATTATAAGAAGGTATGTGGCAGAAACAGAATCATCAAACTATATACAATCCCTATGTGGAGCATATACATTTTTACAAACTGCCTTTGAAGCCATGCGATCGGCCGCCAGATCCCGTGCATCCTCCCGAGTCCACGTCTCGCAGCTCTGACGCAAACTGCCGACGATTTGTCAACAGTGGACGTCCAGGACGCCGAGAACCTGATGCCTTGTAAAATGGCAAGCATGGTTAAGGCTCTCGGGAGGCATACTCGACGTAGCATATTTCCTAGCCAGCCGAAACGCCTTTGGATAAAATGATGATAAAATTTCACACTTTAAGTAAAATGAATTTAACGATTAAGGTTCCTACCTTTTGCGATTTTGCGTACTGTAGGTTAATAGTATTTTTTTAAAAATATATGTATTTTGTATTTCATAAACAACATTACGAAAATACTTATTACAATAATTATAGGTACAATATTAGAACTTAACGCCATACCTCACAAATTAAAAATACAAGCTCTTGTGCTTGGTAAGGGGGATTACGCTAAAGTATACATGTAAGTTAATAATGTTAATTAAATTATTACTTTTTTGTATTTTAAGGCAGTTTTCACAGTTTTCATTCTCAAAGTAATTTTATAAACACGAAAAATATTTTACTTGTGACGAAGCAATTTTCTCGTGAATGTCCTTAGAATTGATTGTCATTTTCCCACGCGCCTATAGAAGCCAGACGTGACTATTGTCAGATGAAATCCTTCACAATATATGTATACTATAATAATGCGCGGTACCTATTTTATGCAAGGGTGAAAATGAATATAAAAAAGACGGGTATGTCAATGGAAGAAGTTATACAAAAAAATATATTGTGGATCGTCAAACGACTGTTACGCGATGACTTTGATATTAAATGGGCGACTAATGATCTCCTTTTGAGTTTTTTGTTACAAGAAATAAACATTTCACTGTCCGAATTTTGGAGAAAAGTATCTGAAAATTCGACATCAAATCCCTATTTGTACTGAAAGTATTTTTTAACGATCTAAATACAAAGTTACAAAATTTGATACTGAAAAACCTTCACTGTCAAATACTTTCAAAGTATGTTCATACTAATTTAATTTAGCTGTTACGACTGATGTTTCTTGAATCATTTATACCAATAAATAATCTTACGTTGTGGTTAAGAACGTGATATAAAATTTTAGCGTTCTCATAATGTTCGTAATGGTCACATTACGGATTGCGGGGTACATACTTTATTATTTTAGTTTCTCCCTATTATATTGCTGTTAAAATAATTCACCATCAACTGCAAGGAGCAAAGTAATTTGCCTCGCAAGCTTTAAGTCAAAGGGAATGAAAGTAATAAAGTACCTTTTGGAAAATATTACGAGACGAAATAATATATCTTTAGTGACATTAAATCGTTATTTTGGCACAATAAGTCGAAATCCGAGGTGATGCGATTAAGTAACAAGATTGCTCTACCAACAGGCATAACCATTGGCAGGTTGGCTCTGCATATTGGCAGGTAAAACAATCGATGCTGTCTTTGTCGAAGATAGTTATCAGGTACGAACATACCTACATCCATCAGAATTTCTGAGTTATGTATGCGATCACCAATCACCTGAAAGAGGTGAACACCCAAATGGACGTCCCTCCTCCTCCATAATGACTGATAGCCTAGCATCCCTAGTAAAAAGTCAGTTGGGAAGATCCAAAAATAATAATCAATTTTCATTACACATTTGACTCCAAACATGATGTAGATTCACCAGTTTTCGGGTTGTACTACGAGTTTTGTTACACCATGTATATTTTAGCATATAAAATAAATTCGTTTCTAGATGCTTACATACTTAAAACTGCCATGATACAACGTATAAAAATGGTTTTATGTAAGGATCTAGTATCCGAGATTTAAATAATATTGAAATTTTTATGGTCATATCTTCATATTAATTGTATCTTCTAAATAAAAAAAAAACGCAAATAAGACTTACCACTTTTGAAGTTCCATTAAATGGAGGCTTTAGGTTAGGGTTGAATAGGCTATTAAAACATGTACTCACCTATGACGTAGGAGTAGCCATCGAGGGTGAGCACACATCGGCGGGCGCTCCCCCCCGTGGAGCGGTGTCGGGCGGGGCGGGGAGGGGCCCCCCCGCCCGCCGCGGCCACCCCGCCCCCGGGGTCGCTGTGGCACTTGTGCACCAAGTCCTTCACCCTCGCCTGCGCCGGCACCATGCTGGAGCTGGCCCCGGAGTCACTGTCTACCGAGTTCTGCCTACTGGACTTGTCTACAGAATTCTGCCGACTAGACTTCTGGCTACTGGCGGTACTTTGGTCGCTGTCCATGATGCTAATACACAAATCTTTTGTCACTCACTGGCATTTTCATGAAACCCGCAACAACATTTTATATACATACGTAATGACCCTGATAACTCATTTACATATTGCTACAGAAGCGTGATATAGAATGCATCTATTGCAATTTTAATGCGCTTGATATGTTTGTTTAGGTACCTGTATCGAATAGTTTTAATCTAATGCCTATTTATGCGTTTCATTAATGATGGTAATATCACATTTTTGAAATAATTGTGTGGCTTTTGTTTTTTCAGGTTTCCGAGTTAGCGTTGTGCCGCCTGTACTGTGTTACGGAGTTTTAATGTGTTGCTCCAATGTAGGTGCGGTGTTAATGAATAAATCGATATCCGTCGGATGGCTAGTAGTAAATGCATTTTTATACCCTGATCACGTTGGACGTTCCACATTTTAGTTCACATCTTTGAGTTCAAAGGGGAATCATCGATCCGTAAAGTATTTTTAAACTGTTTTGATTCATCAGTAACACACGACTAGATCCAGATTTTATTCTGGTACTTTTCCAGAATTTTTCAAAGTTTATCTGTAATAAAAGTTTTAAGATTAGAAAAATTCAGAGTTTTGAAGAGTTTGTAAGTAAATGTGTAATCCAAGTGCTTGTCAATAACATCAAATAAATATAAGTTAGCTGACGATCTTTGCAAACCTATATATTGGATTTTCGTTTATAAAACATGTTATCAACGTATATTTATAACGCGCAACGCAGATTAAGAATCATAAATGTTTTTACAACTAGTACATTTTATAACTAGTTTATGGTCTCGATGAAATATGGAAAAATTTTTATATTTAAGTACCAAGTAAACCAAAGTCTTTGGGAAGTCTATGATTATAAAACAAGGACGTGACAGAAAATTAACAACGTAGCTTTTACTATTCTGACATTTTGCTCTCAGAGCTGAAGATCTCAAGCTCAAGATCTCATCTTATGTAATAAAATAAGGAATGTAGAAAATAATATGATATAAGTTTTCAAGAAGAGAAATATACACTTTTCACGTAAATCTGTAACGAGAAGATATATTAAAAACAGATATACGGTTTTATAATATTTGTAGCGCATATTCGTAGTAATGAGATAAGTCTGTAGAGATGAAAGTTTACGCTTTTTTATATGAATATCAAAGCTATTTTTGATTTCTTATATTTGTGATGACCACGACTGTAATTTTTTAATCATAAAAATAGACGTATCAATACAATTTATTTAAAAGTTCTAAGGAGTTTGTATGTAAAGTAAAATGTTGTCCTCACATAACAAGGGACTATTATTTCACAGTATATAAAAATAAAAGTAATTAGTGAAAATGGATTAAGCGTGTCATTTAAAAAAAATATCAAGTGATTGATTTTATGTTTTGGATATTAAACAACTTTTCGAGAATATTGCTCAATCTGCCCATTTGAGAGATTCAAACTATTATTTGAGTACCTACATACCGACATACCCCAAAGCAGTAGATTTATTCATATTAAACATTAGTGGTCAGTATTTAGTGTAAAACTGTCATGGTGGTCGATTTATCACACACAACCACAGCTATTATGGTCTCCAAACTCGTAAACTTTCCCAAGAAATGTTAACTTTGGTAACTGTTGGAAATTCAGACACTTCATTGGTTGGTTACAATTGACGTTAACAACGTGCAACGTGCAGAAACAGATGTTACAAAATACTAGGATTTTAAAAATTTAAATAAATTGTGATTTCGCTAAACAGTTTTGCTATTTTCAATCCCAAGAGCATAGAATTACAGAGCAACGATTCCATTTCTTGATTCCCTTATTTTTCTGTATTTCTTTCTTTATTCTAACGAAGTGGGTTGTCTTCCGTAGAAGCGGAAACGTTTATACTGAATGACTCGTAGAAACAATGTACCCACAATAATATCCTTCTGGAAAATTGACAATGAAGATAATGATAATAGTTTTTTTTTAAAGAAAGAAACTTATTACATAAATACTTTAGAAAATACGGTAAAGAAATAAAAAAACGAAACTTGAAATTTTTAAGTTGTACATATAATAATTACACCTGTTTATAAAATTGGCTCCTGTGCTCTTGGCTTAGTGCAGGGGTAGTTTTTATAAACGTTCAAATGACAAATATTGGCATTTTAATTTAGCAAAACTTACAAAATAAATGCCTACGACTCATAGAATAGTATTAAAGGATTCCAGTATTTTTTGAAGAATTATAGTATTTTTTTTTCAAGAGTCGTTATGGTAATCGATTGATAGACTTTTAGACTGAATATATTCATAAGTATTAAAGTATTTTTAAAATGCCAAGAAGATTGGCGATATGATAATTTTAAGTTAAAAAGATCCTGTCAGTTCGCAGAATAAAGAGATGGATTGAAAAAGTTTCCTAAATCGATTGCGTCTTCGAAAAGTTCACGATAAACTTAAACAATGCGTAAATAATATAAGCAAAAAAATGTTTTCATAAATTTGAAATCAAAGCAAACAAACTTAAGAAACAACAAAGTACTTGATTTGACATTGGATAATGACTTTTTGAGGATCTATCACAGAATATAAAATTATAATAACTAAAATACTTACTGACTGTTTTATACTATGCAAATGTTTATACAATTATGCGACATTATTACCACACTATTCTACTAACTACTGATAATATATACAGTAATTCCAAATGACTAACACTATTTAATAATAGTGATCATTAATTAGATTTCGTCGATATAATATCAATTGGCATTAATCATTTTAGCCCCTGAGTATCAAACTATGATACAATCAAATTTATATTTACTTATTACAAATAAACATTATCATGATATAATTTTGCTAAATATTATTTTATGATAAAATAGTTAAGCGGTTTACTTATTATAAAGTTGCACTTACCACCTTTAGTATTAGATTAAAAACATAAATGTAAAAATTAATTTGTATTAAAGCTTTGAATACTGACGAAAACTATCGGCTATCTAACTATCTTTGTTTTTGACGCCTTCTTCAAGAAAATCATACATTTCTACAATGCACTTTGTTTTCATTGATTCAAAAAAGTTAAAAAAAAAGTATTTCCAAATTAGTATTTATAACAAAACAAGTTATCATTAAAAAAATAATGTAGATAAAGTTCTATTCTTTTCAAACACTTTTTTTATAAAATTCAATAAAATTCAAGTTAAATTCTACAATAAAATTCCAAGTATTGATCAAATGTCGATTCCACTAGAAACGGTAAGAATTTTCGTATCCCCTTTCATACTTGAATATAAATAAATTTAATTAACTTCCAGCATTATAATTTATCTCACAAAAGATTTCGCAAAAGCTATTAAATGCTGATGTTATCTGCAGTAATTACGTGTATCTTAACTCTTTATTGAGTTAAATTGATTTTAAGTTGAATGAGTTGATGGATAATAAAATTCAATTATAATTGTTACTTAATTCTGATGATCTAGTCTGCTTCGTAGAGTTCCTAATAAAAGTTACCGTATTAGGTTAAGTCCCGCGCTCGATTCTTGATGAAGTCAAATATTAAACGATTTTTGCGGAAAATATCATAAAATAATTTATTTTCTTAATACTAAAAGTTCAATTTATTTTCTTATTTATAGCAATTTTTTCATGCCACTAAAACTAAAGGACGAAGATAAACAAGCCATGAAATTGATGCTAATTCAAAGTCAAAAGTTGGTCGTGTGTAAGTAAAAGTTTTTGGTTTTGTATCTGAAAAAGTTATCCTGCCTTCAACACTTTCTCTTTACATTTATTAGGAAAACCTTCCTCCAGATAAGACCTGAAACCTGAAAAAATAGAAATCCTGAATGCGAAACATTTTCCATATGTCTGTGTAAGACGAATGAATCTGCGAGGAAGTTTACGGAAATAAGATGACTTGTAAATTTTCACAAAACTTGTTTTAACACCATTGTAACTCTAAACAGTGGTAAATGTATTTTTTTATGGTTATAAAAAAACTGTCGTAATCCTTCGTCCGCATCTTGGTAGGTATAGTAGTTAGAAAATGTGGCAAGGGATAAATATTAATTGCACTTGGTGTAACAATGGAGTGCCCTACGCAACATTGGATGCGGATAAGGAAAATTCGTAGTAGATAGTACTCGCAAACCTTAAACGACTTAACCGATTAAACGCGATTTTGGGATCTTTACCGTTACATTCCATTCCTACAAAGCCTTAGTTCAACAGCCTGCGGATATCATCATTCAAGTATTCGAGCCCATTCATTGTAATAAAATAATAAATTTATTACTTATTTTAGTGAGAAAACCTTTTGAATTAATATTTTACGATGACCCAGATGGAAATCTTATGAGGGTACTACGCTAACAAACAATTCGGTTAAATTATTTATTGATCGTTGAAAAATTGTAAGCCCAAACAAATTCAACCACAGAGACTTGCAAAGAAATTTGATAATGTTTTCCCCTGTTATGAGTAATTTTAAATACTGCGTATTATATTTTACGAAACGAAAGTACCTTAAAACAAAAAAGGTTGGAGAGGAGGGAGCTTCTTTATTACCCCAAAGATTCTTAACTTTGAACTTTGGCCTTTATCTAACCCTTATAACAATGATGATACACGTTTTCGGATGAACAAGATACGCCACCAAATTGAGATAAAAACCATTGTATAAATTCATAAAAGAGAATAATCCCATATAAAAACCTTGATTTACTTTGTGGACATACGACAGCTGAATTGAATATGGTAATAAAAATTATAATAAACGCATCAAGACGACTTTTGAAATTCTCATGTTTCTAAGATATTTTTCATATGCTGGAAATATGTCGATTAACATACTTACATACCTAAATTATTATGAAAGGGGGTATTTTAGATGGCAGAAGTTCACTTTTTGATACTGAAACTGCAATTTGATTGATATTTATAAAAAAGTTCTTCATGCAATACGAGTATGTCGAACAATCCACCAAAGAATAGAGCATTTCAAATTTAATTTATTTACAATAAGTTCCTTATGAAGAGTGTTCCATAAATTTTGTGGATTTTTTTTTCAATAGCGGGAGTCGGGGCTTAAAGCTCCTGATGTTACTGCGACCCGTGTTATTTTGTGGATAACCTGTATGTAATTTTATTGCTCTGACCTTTTTAGTTCCTGAGAAAATCACAGATTTTATGTATTCGGAGAAAATTGTCTAGTTCAGTTGGTCAGTGGTTCAGTGTCAGTAAAAATGCGATTAATATTAACGTTGTTGTAGTTCCACACAAATACAAGTTGAAAGAAGGTTTAGGAGAGCAGAAACAACGTTAAAATATTTTCAAAATCAAATTCCGCGGCTTGTTTGGATTTCCCCGTCAATTGTACGTTGTATTGTGTGAAGTGTTTGTAAAGGGTCCTTTGTAACTTATTCAGGGACTCATTCAGGGAATCAAAGGACTGCATTTCATAATCACCAAATTGTATATTACACTGTATATTAGTATGGTGTAGTTGGTCTAACTCTCCAAAAGCCTCCCCACCGCAAATGGCGCTAAAGCTGCCTGCCACCCCCGATGACATTTTACTAAAAGAATACCGCGCAAAAAGTTAAAGGGTATTTCTACTAATGAGAAATGTGTCAAGTGTTATCATACTCGAAGCTGCGTTTCTTCATTTTCATATTAATTTTTTTGGATCAATTAACTTTTATTAAGTGATATTCTTAAAAATCTTTACGGCTATTCATGAGATACGAGTAGATAATATAATGGTTTATTGTAATGTGGTTTTAAATATAGTTAAATTTCTCTCTTAAATTCGTTTTGGTCTAGATATTGTGCATAATATTATTAATGCAGCTGTGTCGAAGTACCTTACTGTAAATATCGATCGTACAAAATATGAATATTAAAATAATGTTGCAATTATGTACATGCTATAAATCAATTGTTTTTTTAAAGATAAATAAATTAATCATTATTGAATCAAAATGATAAAATAAAGTGTATATTCTATTTGAAAAATTAAAAATTTCTTCTAATAAAAATATAAAACACCCACAAACTCGTTAAAAATATTTTTACGTGAGAAACAACTTTTTAATAATTCTATATGAAATACCTATGATTTACGTTTTAGGTATCAATGCCTACGTAAACCTCCTATTTTAAAAATAAAAAATAAACGTTTTGTATTTATACAAATGCATTGTTAAGAGTTACATAGTAATATGTAGGTAAGTTTCCATACTATGGAAATCTATTAATCAAATTGTTCTTATGAAATATGCAATTTCCTTGAAAGGGTTTTACTCTGACAAAAAAGTTCATTAGATCTGTGCGATGAAGTGCTTATGAAGCTTCGTCGGCCATAATCTGGTATCACGTATCTGGCAGCTGCACATTGGACTTAACATAATGATACTATGTTTCTCATGACTGAATCAAGACAATACAGTTTGATTGTTAGCAAAATGTCATCAGAAATTATTGCAATTAATAAGGAATTTAAATACACAAAAAACAGTTTAAAATTCAAGATCTGGTATTTATTCTGCCAAAAATGGCTGAAGCATTGAAGTGACAAAGATAAAAAATATTATACTAAACCTTAAATTCTCTTGTAAAAGATTTGTAAGTACACTAAAATATTGTGTTAGCCATTTTTTTACACGTATACCGACAAACTTGCTTCACCAGTTGACGCCATTTGAGTACGTTAAAAAAAAGTGACGTATTTTTTTGATCGGAAGTGTCATATTTTTTAAAATTGGTTTCAATCACGCTATTAGTGTTATATGTCAATCTGTGTTAGCGGTTCATTGAATAATCAGGTGTTTAACGACTAAAACTTGATCATATAATGAGATATGAATCAGGGGCGTGCGGTAACTTTTTATATAATCGTCCAGTATTTGTTTTTTGCAAAAAAAATTGAGCACTAATTATAAGTTCTTAGAAAAAATTATTGATTTTCCCTAAGTATTTTTTTGTATGACGTGTTTCCTGTTGTTGAATTTTTATATTCAAAATAATGTAAATCGATTCTTCACAATTGTAAATGCGTTGTATTTAAATATAAACCAACTCGATTCCGACATGTTTGTGGATCAGTTTGTACCTACGCCATTTTCAACTGTGAGACATGTGACATGTGAATTGTGTATGCTTGTACAGGTTGGTATGATAAACGTCAGAAATGTTAGCAGCCGAGGCACTAGTTTGTTGAAAAGTGCCACTCTATGACCAATACTGTTAGCTGAATGCTTTTGTATTTAAAAATGCAATTCAAAATGAAAAAGGTCTCATTCATGACTTAAAGTATAAAATGTTACTGAAAATGCACAGTTAATTTCAAGTAAAAGTATACTCGAACCACGTTTACCATAGTTTTAAAAAGCTATAATATGATACAGTAGTATATCTTATATGAAAGACAACTCACTTTTGCGCTGAGTAGGAATATTTTTTATTGATCAGCGTAAAAAAACTTTATAAACAACATTGAGTGTGTCCAAATACTTGTAGACAAAAACTGGATTTCACCCATACGGGGCTAATAATTACAATTTGACATCTCAACAGAGACGAGAAACTTGGAAGGGAATATGGATATCTAGGCGTTTACAGGGCTTATGACCTGTCATTGGGCTGGTTAAGTGGCCACTTGATGTATTACAACATTCCCCATTTCACCTAGTATTTGATATCATATCTGCCAATATACAGTAAAATGGCGAGACGCTTCACATGTGAACTCTCTGTCATCCATTGAGAAAATTGCTAAGCATTTTAGCAGAAAACCTTTATGATTGCAAGTGAGATTCTTACCGAATTATATGAAATGGGGAATGTTGTAATACATCAAGTGGCCACTTAACCCAGCCAATGACAGGTCATAAGCCCTGTAAACGCCTAGATATCCATATTCCCTTCCAAGTTTCTCGTCTCTGTTGAGATGTCAAATTGTAAAAAAACTTTATTTATTGATCAAAATTATAATTTCGCAAAAGTAAGTCTGTAAGTAAGTATTTTGTGTAAGTCTGTTATACAAAAGTATTGAAAAACATTAGATTTTTAATATTAGGAATATCATTTGCAGTTTAAGTAAAGGCACTGATGAACCGATGTTCTGCATTGATTTTTCTGGTATCAAGAAAAGAGAGGTGTGACCTTTGGGGGTATTTTCGTACAGTAATGGTTGGATTGTTATCAGTAGAGCCTTAACCTCAGCCTATATTGCAGTGTTTCCGGGATTTTATTTACCGTTTGGCGTTCTACAATCTTTCCTTGGCATTTTAAATTAAATTTGTATGTGCTAATACGGATTTTTATTTTGATTACTGAATTTAATTACCTGCGTACCAATTAAAATTTAATTAATTTGCATACATCCATACATAGATAATTACGTATAATAGACTAATAGTATAAAATTCGAGTATATTTAAGTAGCATATTATCGTGTTTTCATCCCTTGCAATTTTACAGGATGCTGGTTTCAAAATAGGCTGTTAACCGTTAATACAGATATGTTAAAATAAAACTTTCCATATAAGTGTAAAAAAATTTGGACATACTTAAAATACTGTCTTTCTTAATTCTTTGCACGTGCAACTTTTAACTGGAAACATGTTCAGATAACGCAAAAAGTCAGTGTGAATTGCCAACTTTTTTGTGTTGCGTAATTATTTATCTTGTTTTAAGCATGTTGTTCGTACTTCGGGAGCCGTAGAACTTCGTGTCATGTTGTGTTGATATATTATGGTGCGCACCATAAATCAAAGGTATATTATATGAAACATGTTCAATTTATGCATATACTATACGTTTTTATTTTGATTATGCTGACTACGAAACGAACGACTTGTTTGGTAAGTTGTATCACCGAAATATAATTATTATATTGAATCGATGGTTTTCAAAAAAAGCATTGGATTAAAAAATATGTATCGGAATACTTAAAGGATTTCGTGGGAAATTTTAATACTAAAATAATAATAATTTTAAGTTTTTAATTAAGATTTTCGACGAGTTCCCAATAGTTTAATTATTCATGGCTATAAATTAGGTACAGATTAAGACTTGAGGCTATCGATATTTTAAATGACTTCATTATTTTTAACAACATTTGGAACGTATACAAATACTTTTAGACAAATTACTGGATTATACCCAAGCTGGGCTGATATCAGATATTATTGATATCCCAATAGATATTATTGATTACCTTGCCAAAAAATGCTTAACCATCTTCTCAACAGATGTCACTAGAGAGAATTTTTTTTTTAAACTGTCGAAAAACCAACTGAAATGTGGATACTTCTGTACAAACTCAACATATATAGAAGTTTCAAAAATTTGTCATATATGGTTGTCAGATGATGGGCGGAATGGGGAATGTTGTAGTACATCAAGTGGCCACTTAACCCAGCCAAAGACAGGTCATAAGCCCTGTAAACGCCTAGATAACCCACATTCGTTTCCAGAGTTTCTCTGTCTCTGTTGGGATATCAATAATATCTGACTTAATTATCTTTATTTTATTTCCCATGCTTGGAGAAATGAAAGAAAATAGGAAATAAAAACCGGGTTGTGGTCTAGTGGTAAAGTGGTAGATATTGGAATCCCAAGGCTGGATTCCAACTCCACAACAACTTGTTTCTTGCTTTCTGGCACAGTTATTTCTACTATTACGATTATTTTAAAGCAGCCACTTAACGGAAATATTTGGGTGAATTTAGTTTCAATAAAAAATACAAATTTAATATATGGAGCAAAACAGAAGTATGTAGAAGTCGAAGAATGCCGAGAAAGACACGGCATGATTTAGCCGATTGAACTTGAGGGTAGACATTTGAAAAGTTTTCCATAAAATAAAATTTATTTTTTTTATTTAATTTCTCATTCCTAGAGGTATATAATTCCAAAACCGTTACGCAGTTTCTACATTGTTTGAAACAAAAGATATTTGAGTTTTTTGCATAAATCATTTATTCCTATACATGGATAGCACGTTTTTACTCTTATGATCATGGAAGATATTAGATTTTTTTATAAAAATATCCATTAAGCTTAAATATAAAAATGTAATTTTATTCTTATTGTAAATTAATTCTTAAAACGCTATCTTTCAATTATTAACAACATCAAATGTCAAGTATCCACCGTGGCGTAATGGCTAAGACGCTGGACTCACGATACGGAGGTTCCGGGTTTAATTCCCGGTGAGAACACAAAAATTTAAAAGTGATTTTTCTCAAGCCTGGGTGTTTGTGACGTTGTTTTCCTCTGTAATTGGGCCTCCTGGCCTGTTGAGGTGGTAAAAAAAAAAGTATTTACATTTAAGAAATTTTTGTACCTAATTAATGTCATTATTTAGTTTTTACTCTTTCCGTTAAATCTAGCGTCCTTAATGAGAATATTATATTGAGGGGATCAATGACTAAATGATGCTCATGACGTCATTGCAGGAACATGGCGTGTTGGTAATTGGTAATATAAATATCTAACCGGCAACGATAAAATTGGGAAAACTGCCCCAGAAACATAACATAGTATGTATTGTTCCTACCACAAACCCAACCTATGTATTATTAACGTAGGGACGTATTATACGTTCGTATAACACAAGAATACTCGTATATCCTATCCCCATTTATTTTTAGACCAACGAAAGTTGGTACTGAAGCTTTATTAGTAGGTATCAGTTTTCTAAAACTAATTTGATAGTATTGCATTTAAATGACTTAATTTAATATTGATGAAATGAAATTCTTATATTGAAATCGTTGAAATTATCAAACTGTCTTATGGAGTGTAAAAAAATAAATAAAAATAGAGACAATCTAATTTGAATTAAACATTATGATATGGAATTAAAAAAATGCCAACTCATTCAACAAATGAAATACCGTTGAGTTATTGTTGAAAACACATAAAGGTCTGTAATTATTTGAAATGTAAATGTACCTATCTTTTAATTCTACACCTGGTACGAGTGACGTCACCTCCGTTACTTGTAATTTACATGTTATTTGAATAAAGTTTTTATTGCAGCCCAGTTGGTGATCGATTCCTATCGCCGTAATCTATTTTGACAAGCACTCTGAATATCTGAGTTAGGTTCATTAGCGAATATGTAATGGGTACAGGTACATGTTCGTTAACTCGTACAAAAACCATAACAAGCGGTTTTTACAACACAAATGTCATCATTAGCCTCAAACCCCCCCGGGCGGTGGCGGTGATCGAAAGTGTTACAAACAGCATTTGGCTGTTGAATACATGTTCACAAATGTTTATTTATTAAATATACTTATGTGGAGCCATTTGACCAAAGAAATAAAAGTGATTCTCTTACGCCACACAAAATAAATTTAAACAAATGGTTTTACGTATCATTTATTTGATTTGTTGATTTTTCTCCTTTATTAAACTAGCACAATTGCGCGCCTAACCAACAAAATCAGGAAAAGAGTAACTGTAGGAGTCAAAGGGTTTTCTAAACATTCAAATAATGAAATTATAATATCTGTATACTATGTTTATACATCTATTAAGGTGTTAAGTTGAGTAAATATTGAAAATTCGGCAGAATAAGATGTTTTCTTAAGTAGTGACTTAATCGCATGTAATGCCTTTGTGATAGCGCAAGTGTGTTGTATTTAATTAAATATGTACTATATATTATGTGTGTGTTGGCTTTCGTAGATAATCATCTTTCCCGCGCGTTAGCATTTCCCGCGCGGATTATTCAGTTGATAAAATGGCGAACATAATTAAAGCGGCATGCGAACTTATGTAAACCGATGCCGGATCCCGTGGATGGAATATATTTACATGAAGCTTGTAGGTTAGGTGAAACGTGTCTCCGTACATTATGTGTCCTGCGAAGGCAATCTGTTAACCGTCGCAGAAATGTTTGTGTCACAGAAATAAATCAGAAATCAATCCCAGAAACGTGAAATCGCGAAATCTCGATGAAGCAAACCAATGTGGCATAATAAAGGCTATCAAATGAACGTTAATTTAGAATTGGTTTATCCTACACAGTATTCTAGTGCTTCTTGATAAATAATAAAGTTCTTTGGTTGCACAACGTAAAGTTGGTAAAGAGAAATCCTCGTTCCTTTCCACATTATTCTCTTTATTGTGTTAAATCAGTAAAAAGTATCTGCCCCGTACAAAATAGAGTAAGTATCAAAGATTCCACCTTTGATACTTTTTACCTCATCTCATATACTCGTACTTGTATGGTGCAAGTAGGACAGTCATCCGAGAAACAGTAGAAATAATTTAAATGAAAAAGTACATATTTTAAAAGGATGAAAAATGAATATAAAATAACAAGTTTATCTGGTCCCTAAATATGATTAAAAAATATTTTAGCAGGGACAACTATTTTTCTAAAGTTGGTTTTTACGTATTGGCATATTTCACAAAATTTATTCAGTCAAATTACTAAATTCCGAATTTATCTTTTGACATAAATCTTCATCCTTTTGATTACAATCGAATTCCTAATCCCTGCCAGATTACAACGTGGGCTTCGAGAATTCCTAATCCTGTACTACTATTAAATAGTTCACAGCAACCACTATTAAATATGAATATTTAATAAAATGCTCGACGTAAAGATGTTGAGTGCCTAATAATTAATTACTCGGTTTTACTGGTATTAATAATGAACAATGAAAAACCACTTCATCACAGAGTTGCCAGAATTATTCATATAATCCATTGAAAACTTTGTTCCGTTGAAAAATGAATAAATTAAATCGAATAAATTATTCGTTTTACTTTAGAAACTACGTGTATGTATTATACTCTTAATATACGGTAGAATTATTTCATAAGTTGCTGTTGCCCCCTAAAAGCATTTTATTTATTGAGCAAACGGAATCAAAATACATAGTAAAAATAAAATTTTTACAAAAATAATAAAACAAAGGTGAATAACCAGTATGATAGTCAATTATATAGAATCACTAGAGATACAGAGTCAAGGCTGCATTTCGGAATATAATATCGTCTACATAGTAAACCTTCTAACTGTATTAAAAATTCTTCTACACATTGCTAAACCTGATGGTATACAACAGAAAGTTCTACAAAAACAAAGAAGCCTTAATAACGATACTCGGTAAATTTATTAAATAACAGTGCTGCTATGCTCATTCGTAATAACCTGACGAATAAGTAATTTGTCGTTTTACAGACAAAAAAAATTATTTGGCTGGAAGTACAGAAAATATTTGAAAAGCAAATGTGGTAAAAATATAATTTAAAACCAACTTAATATACTAGCAGTTAAGCCTCTGGCAGTATTTCATTAGTGAAGTGTTGAGAAATGAGTTGGTGAATAAACCCTACCGTATTTAAGGAAATGTACCTATGTACGTCCTACATACATAATTTTCGAGTTTTTCAGTCGTGACTATCCCCCATGTTTTTTTTAAGGAAAAAAATAGTTGAGGAGTTTTTTCGTAAGGTTCTCAAACGCAAATCAAAGAACTTACTGTAACTGTGTAAATATTATGTATGAATATTAATTTATTATGTAACATGCAAGACGTTTTTTATCGAATGGACGGCGAAAATGTCCAAAAAAGTTGTCATAAATCTGTACTATAATCTGTATTAAGTAAAATAAAATATAACAGCAAATACACAAATTGTTAATTAATTATGTAATTAAAATATTTTATTTATGTTTCTAGTTGTTAGTGTTTATTCGAATTAACTTGTTAAATGAATGAAGTTAGAGCGCCAGTTTTCACCGAATTTACTTGTTATAAGTAAAAACTTATCTTCGTGTCAAGATGAATCAAGACTTGTAAATGATAGATATTATTCGCTTGAAGAAGCTCAGCTTGAAACTCAAGTCGTATTTATGAATAAGTTCCTCACTTTATTTGAAAATAGGGTTGTCATTCAAGTCCACAATATTAATTTATTCTATCATATAACATAATACAGCCAATATAGTTGATAAAGTGTGGCAGGCAACTAATGAACTTTGCCCTTGCCTGAGAAGAACAGGTTTCGGGTTTAATTTGAGATGCAATTCCGTTGTCACAATCGAACAATAATTTCCCATTGTCCCTTTTTTCTAATATTAAGCGATTATTATTTATGGACTGGAACTTAACAATCAC
Organism: Micrasema minimum; assembly: GCA_022494985.1. Classification (NCBI taxonomy): domain Eukaryota; kingdom Metazoa; phylum Arthropoda; class Insecta; order Trichoptera; family Brachycentridae; genus Micrasema; species Micrasema minimum. Next base: position 81,584 of record JAGVSP010000833.1, read on the forward strand.
ACGGGCAGTACTCTGTGCGTGTGTCCGTGTTATAAAGGTACAAACTGCGAATATTATAGTTGCCCAAGTGGGTTTCCTTGCAAATATTCAAAGATAAATGAATTAAAAGTGAGACTGGATAGATTACGAAATGGTAAGAAAAGTGCAATTCAGGAAGATAGTACTAAATTCCAGTCGTTTCAACCACTCGCATAGACTATACAAAACAAAAAGTATAATTTACCTACCTTTAACTATGATTTACAGACAAGAGCAATTCATAATACACCGCGTGTATTATAATATATGTGGTATTTCACTATGTGTAAAGTAGTAAAAACAACATTATTTATAGATTAATTCGTTCTTAATCGAAAATTATCTGGATTTAGGGTAAAAAGACCACATTTTAAAAATAATTATAGACGTATCCGCATAGCACAGAGAAGAAATCACGAGAACTCGGGTTTATCCACCAAAAAATCATAATTCAGGTTAGATTTAAAATAGCATTTTTTTATAAGAGTTTTCTAAATCTCTTGTTTGGTGATAACCCTTCTTGTAATCGGAGTAAAGTAGCTGCAAACATCGCCGCTAATATAACTCGGAAGAAAGGATGGAGCTCTTTGTGGTAAACAACACGAGTAAAATTAATTAACTAAGTACTGAGACCTTTCAAATTTTCGATTCTGGTAAGAAATAAAGTAAACGGAGCCGCCGAAAAGTTAGCTGAAGTGGGCCAATCAGCTCACTTATAATTACTTTTATATTACGTGATTTCCGAAGGAATTTAAGGTGCTTTCTGATTTACTGACGTAATTTATGACGCACTTACAAATTATTTAAGCCATTGTTGTAAAACAATTTGACATTGTTGATTTCATTAGAAATTGGGAAAATAATACAAGGTTGAGATTACAAACGAACTTTGAAGAATTTACCTTACATGATCGATAGTGGAAAATAGTATTTTTTGTATGCGAAAATATTGAAATTAGAAGATAAGACAGGTAAACGTAGAAAAGTAGTAAGTAAAACTGGATTTTTTTAATCACGTAAGAAGAACTTCACAACACATATATGTACATATAATATGACTTAACTACGCGCTTACGGAAAAGGCTTTTAGAATCCATAAAACCTGACTTAATAAAACTGTACAAAAGGCAGTTTTTTAAAATATTTTAACATTTCCCGAAACTATGCATTAGTTGGTACCCATTCGAACCGATTAAATATTGTTTGCTTTTTAAAAAAGGAAGATTATTTTTCTCATTCAAAAAGCAATACCTACCTACATATGTATTTCTATTCTAGCGTGTAATTTTTATAAATTGTTGTCATCAGAAACAGCCTTGAAATGGACAAAACGAATAATTAGATTTATACGTTGACTTTGAAATAAATTGTACACTAACTTTATTCAAAACGAAGACATAAAACAATTTGTGCATAATGCATCGACGGATATTCTTAAAATTCATGAATTCTAAATTTATTTAAATTTATCCCATTCGGTCAAATAACAAGACGCTCGGAAAATCTTTTACAAAGAAAGAATACAAATACTGCTTTATGTGGGAATAATTTGAATTTTATAATTTACAATAATTCATTACTAAGCAGATGAAGAAGTACAAGTTTGTTTATTGTACTTTTATCTACAGATACTTACTTTGTTTTAAAATATAATGTATTGTCAAGTGAATATTCCCTACTCTCTTGAAAGTCTCTTTTGTTATTCCCATTTTCAAAAATGGAAACAAAGCTCAAATCCAAAACTATCGACCTATATCACTTCTGAATAATATTTCAAAAGTAATAGAAAAAAATAGTTAAGGAAAAATTGAGCAAATTCATAGAGTCTAACAATCTACTATCCGACAATCAATTTGGCTTTAGAGCAGGATTAAGTACGGAAAACGCCATAACTAAGTTAACAGAAACAATTGTAAAAGGTATTGATAGTGGTAAAAAATGCTTGGCTGTGTTTTTAGATTTGGCAAAAGCTTTTGACACTATTTCCCATAAAATATTAATAAAAAAGATTAAAAAATATAGGCATTAAAGGAAAAATCCTAGATTGGTTTTCTTGTTATCTTGGTAATAGATGCAAAAAGTAAAAATAGACAAGGTTGTAAGTGACGATAATAACATTGAATTTGGAGTTCCCCAAGGCAGCACACTAGGACCGCTATTGTTCTTGATATATATTGATGGACTTTGTAGAGGGAAATCGCTTGGACATCTAATATCATTCGCAGATGACACAGCAATAATATACAGTGCCTCAGACTGGAAAGAAGTGTATAATAAAGCCAATATCGACTTGAAAAGAGTGCTTAACTGGTTAAACATGAATTTACTTACTCTCAATGCAGAAAAAACAAAGTATATCTGTTTCAGCCCATCATTAGTAGGTCAACCGGACAAAAGACTTGAATTGAGATTACATAAATGCCAAAATAATATAAATTGTCAATGTGTCCCATTGGAAAAAGTCAAAAATATTAAATATTTAGGATTACAAATAGATCAATGCTTAAGATGGAACGTACATGTTGAATCAATTGTCAAAAAACTTAATAGCTTGATTCATATTTTTCCTTTCTTTAAGAAATATACTAAATGTTAAGGGAGTGAGACAATTATATTATGCACTTGTAAATTCTGTGTTGACGTACGGAATAATAGGATGGGGGAGCTGCGCAAAAAACCGTTATGGCTCCAGCTGCTATTGCTCAAAAATCGATAATTAGAGTCATTTAAAAAAAACCATTTCGATGTCCAAGTGATTCTCTTTTCAATGAATTGGAAGTCCTGGACATGCGACAGCAGTATATTTTGAGGTCAGTAGCGGTCACCTATTTAAATAGGGATAAATTTCATTCGGTTTGCCATAAGCATGATACTAGACACTCAGTAAGGATCTGATTCTACAAATGAGGGTCAATACTTCCTTGGATCAGCGGCAGCACTACTACATTGGTCCAATGATATATAATTTCATCCCTGATTCTTGGAAGTGTGGTGGTGCTGTCAGGCTGAAGAGGATGTTGGCAGCTTTTCTCCTTGATGCTGGTCGGAGGGAGTCAGAAAATTTGATGACCGTTGAGGGTAGATCGAAGATAGCCTCATTTTTCTTAATAGACTAGGTAATATGTATTAGTTGTAATTGTATTTTATTTATGTATTGTTTCTAAAATTTGTAATAAAAAAGAAAAAAGTATGTCCATTATATATTTACTCGCCTTAAAACGGGCCTAGAGCCTAGTTAGGCGATAAAATGTAATATATTTTATATGTATATGTACTTTAATAAATAAATAAATAAATAAATAAAAAGTCCGCCATAAAGTGCACATCCGAAGTGAGACGAACCAGACCAAAATTCATTGACAGAAGCTTTTTTTTCATATTTTTTTTTATACATGGTGTAACAAAACTCGTAGTACAAAACCAAAACTGGCGAATCTACATCATATTTGGAGTAGAATGTAGAATATGACTTGAATCTAGGTTAAAAAAAAAAAAAATTCTTCTCATAAAAGCTTTCGTTAGTACCGCAGATTAAGTGAATTGCACTAATTCTTTTTAAAACGCGTTTTTAAATTTTGTTTTCTTAGTGGATAGTATTAATTTGACTAAAATACGTAAATAATATTGAATACAAATTTGCAAAAATGTATGAAAAAAAAAATCTTCTTCGTACTCAATTTTCTCGAAAAACTGTGGGGTCAAATAAAAATAAAATCTACAAAATTGTATCCAAATATTATGTAGATTCACTGGTTTCCCGCTTGTACAACGAGTTTTGTTCCACGATATATATTGATTTTTTTATCGCAAAAAATCTGTGGCGGATTATTTTTTATAGACAACACTTTTTTGTACAGTTTTTTTCATGATTATTTAAAAACCTTTCATAATTATTTTACATTAGTCGAATAAAAAAATTGCCATCGGTAAAAAATACAAAAAAAAAATCTTTGTACCTACTGTTTACATAAAAAAATTTATCACTAACATAAATTGCAGATAAAATTTATTCCAGATTTTTGATTCGATAGCAGAAAGTCGTCCACCAGACTACTGGAAGTGTACAATATTTTAAGAGACTCGAAAATTTGAAATAATGAAATTGAGTCAAGGCAAATTTAGGTTATTTCAATAATAATTTCATTAAAAAATCTGCAAATATAAATATAATATGCAATCACGACATACATTATTTTGAAATGGAATATGATAAATGAACTAGCTGCAGGCAATAAAAGTAATTATGATGTTTGAGCTATTGCAGAGTCATGTTGGTTTTGAACCTATCTTATTATATAAAATTATAATGAGTACATTAATAATAATAATATGTTGTCGGCCGTGGTTACGGTTACCTCACACGCTAAAAAGTAAGTACTTGTACTCTTGTAGGTAGTCGGTTATATAATAAATACATTATTGATTAATTAGAAGATTAATACACTCATTTTTTTTACACTAACGCTTAAGCCGGAATTATATTAGAGCCACGTCGCGTGTCGCCACGCTTCCCCCACCACCGATCCCACGCCGTTTGGTCGATCGGTCGGCGACACGCGGGACATGTCTAATATAATCATTTTCATACTAAATGTATGAAATCGATTCCAAACCCACGCGTTGCGACACGCGGCGTGGCTCTAATATAATTCCGGCTTTACACTCCTGTTGAGTTGATCGATGTGTAGGCGCGTTGAGCAATCTTCGATGGCCAGTTTAAGGTGTTTTAAAACACATAAAACCATGCATTTTCCTCAGAGATCTCGATAAAAAAAAATTAAACCATCTCGGAATAAATATGATTTCACCAATACACCAACTACAGCTCGATAGTAAATCAACTTGCCTGTATATTGCCTTTTGTAAAGACTGCACTATAGATATTTCTTTTAGGTTACGTAAAAATGCTGTTGGATGGCAAGCTTGGAGTAAGTTAGCCGGCGCATAAGGTCTCCTAGAGGGATCTACTGATGTCGACATGATGAGCGAATGTGGCGAAAATAGAAGAAAATAAAAAAGGCCACTTAAATAAGAATCTAGCACAGTACTTATCTGTACCTTTTAAGGCATAGGGTATACCAAATGAAGTGTATCTAGATCATATATTTTCAGGCTAGATGATCAGTCTAAGGCTCATTTTATACGTACCGTGCCGTACCGTGCCGTACCGTACCGTAAGTACAATTAGAGGGGTTAAAATATATATTTCTTTCATAATACTAACGCATTTTTTATCATGGGATTTCGTAAATTTCACGTCACGTGCGTTAGATGCGTTACGCTTCTGTGTCACATAAAAAATGATTTTCTATACGAATTTAGGATTATACTCCAAAATGTCTTTTACAATATTATGCAGGTCACGTAATTAAATTTAAGTTATGGGTCTGCGCGGACAATTCAATAATGATTATAACGGAAGATCAGTAATATAACTTAGCATATAAATTGAGTATGAATTGGCTAATCAATGTTAATTTATTGAAGATCTCATGCGATATGAGTGTACCTAAGCGTTAAATAGGATTGAATATGCAAAAGGCACTTGACTCACCGTAATAAGATCTTGATTTATGTGTCTATTGATAACAATACCATTTGATTTAAAATATTACTTACTAGATATTATAATAAATTTTTGTAAAAATGAATTTTTAAGGTGTTTTTATATTACTTTTAACTTAACTTATTCGTGTCAAAAAGTACTGCAGGATCCAGATGGCGGCTCGAAGCCCAGGACAGAAAGCAGTGGACCAACACGAGGGAGGCCTATGTCCAGCAGTGGATAAACAATGGCTGATAAAGAAGAATAAGAAGAAGTAATGACTGCTTTAGTAAGAAGTCAGCTTGAATATAAGTCGGTCATTTGGTCTCCTTATTACAGGGTTCACGTAAAGAACATTGAAAGAGTCCAACATATTTGTTTGCGCTTTATTATTTTTAATCAAATATTCCCATTGTAAACATAAATTATAACTTTTTAAATAACTTTTTGAATATACAAACATTAAAAAGTAGAAGAATATAAACGATTTGCTCTTTCTGTTCAAAGTATTAAAACGTATGTTTGATTATTATTATGGATAATTTATGAAGCGCCATTTTTGTGAGAAATCACCTCAAGGTTGTCAACTAACAAATTTAATTAGTATACGAGTGCCTGGTCGAGTTGCCCGTAGTAATACACTATTTTACTGTAGCCAATCATCGACCAATTACAGTGCTAACTTACCGATACGAAGAATGCACGTACTGGCTAACAAATATACTAACAATATTGATGTTTTCAACACAAATCTAGTGCATTGTAGGGAACAGTGTCTGGATGCCATCTCTGGCGGTAATGAATAGCTACCTACTGTGTTATCATATAAAAATGTCTATGTAAAAGCCCTATGGGCGTAAAAACAATAAAATAAATAAATAAGAAATATGTTCTATATGTTCTATACGGTATACGTCCTATAGGATATATGTACAAAGGTATGTACATTTTATGGTAAAACTTGAATGTAATAAGCTTTTTTAAGGCTACACCTAAGGCCAGAGTAAGAAATTTCGGTGTTTTGAAAATGATAATCTCTATTTATTGATAGTTACACAGCTTAAAAGATAAAAATCAACATATACTCAAGCAAAGAACAACGCATTTTCCTGGACTTCAAGCTATTTTATAGGGAATAATTATTATTGACAAACGTGTGAATTGAATGGAAGAAAAATAACATGACTGTTTCTCTTCATTTTTTAGGTCAGCTTATCATTATCATCATCATACCATATCCGCTCCCTATGTAAAGCAGATAAATTCCACAAACTGCCTCCAAGCCAAGCGATCGGCCGCCAGTTACCGTGCACCCTACCAAGTCAGGTCGTCCCGCAGTTCTGACCCAAACTGCCGAAAGATTGTCAACAGGTCAAGAACGCCGAGAACCAGATGCCTTGTAAAATTGGCAAGCATGGTTAAATTGGCTAAGGCTCTCAGGAGGCATACGTAGTATATGGCCTAGCCAGCCGAAGGAATGAAAGAGCCAGTTTTAAAATTATATGTAATGAAATTCGCGGTCACATTTTGTGTTTGCGTTGCAGCAACCCAATGGAGTTCGTAATATGAGAACGTTCACCAAAAAGGTTCCCTTTGCTTTGATAATGAAAAGCATTTATTATTATTGCTATTTCTACGACATACAATTATTATTATCAAAATTCCTATGACATAAGTCAATATTATCACCATCGTTAGGCACATATCCACTCCCTACGTGAAGTCAACTGTCTCCAAGCGAAGCGATCGGCCACCAGTTCCTGTGCATTCTCAAGCCCAAGCCAGGTCTACGTCCCGTAGTTTAGACGTAAGCTGTTGATGGGTTGTCAACAGTGGACACAAATAAAAGTCATTACACAATATAAGTAAAAAGGTTTTTATCCATGGCATAATGAGGGATATTACACGGTGTATATGTAATCGCTGAATCTAGTTAATAACAAACAGGACGCATGTCCTGTATATATTTTTATATTGTTTTTATAAGTATAATTATAAAAGCATATGGGGATTGTGGATATCCGAAGCAGATATGGTATAATAATATCGATGAATGAAATATAATAATCTAATTATTACGAGGAACATACTACTTAACGTGCAAAATTGATTTTTAGATTTGATTAAAATATGCTGAAAACGAATATGGATATTGAATTGTGCCTTTTCTAGTTGACGTCCACATCCTTTGAAATCATTCATGGCCCAGAAAACTGTGTCAAATTTGGTCGGCCCTGTACAAATTAATGGCTTTCGTATAGTAAAGTGCACAAAATTCCAAGAGAAATATTCAAACTTACAGCAGATTAATAATAATTTGCCATTAAAATTTTCATGGTGGTATTATTGCCCGTTAACATTATTTATGGGGTTAACTACGCTAAAGTATTTTTATACCTCGTGGTATTTTTATGTAGCGGCGATATATCAATAAGACGTTTTTAGTTTCCAAGTGGTAATTCTAACATTTACGTTCATATTATGTTACGTTTAAAGTAGGTGCCTAGTTGGAAAGCGTAAATTTTGCAGAATCGTTAATCGAAAGATGTTTTGAGAAAATGATTAACTCGCACACATTTATTATTCACAATAAACCATTGTTTAAATTTGCATTAAAGTCTTTCTAATATATTAATTATAAAAATTTATTAGCCATAAAATTTTACCTTTTCGCACTGCGTAAAAAATAATGAATACTCATATTCATAGTACACCTATATTCACAGTATACAGTACGCAGTTGAGAAAAAAGTATTTCAAATCATAAAATTTATTTTTTATTCGCATTTACAACCGTAATTTACAAATAATATAAATTATTTTGATTTAAAACCGCTAATGAATAAATAATCAATAAAATTACTGACCGCAATAGACAATGATTATAAAAGTATCTCACTTTCGTACCTACGTGCAATAAAACGAATGTTTATTGGTTGTGGATAAAAACTTTTACAAATAACAACGGTGTACTTAGTTAAAAAGTACCTACTTAATCGTCAGTTCCATTTAACCCAATCTACTTCGTTTGGTTCGTTACTTAGTCTTTACACTCTCATCAGACATTTCATTACCGCCCACCAGCATTTATAACTAGAAGTGATTCAAAACTCCTCGCCCTTGGCTAACTCGATTGCTGAACTCTTCGCCCCGGCTTTATATTTCTCCTCCGAGCCTTGAAAAGGATCGCTCCAAATTGAAGCGTTCATTTCGTGTAAAATAAAGTCCTCAGAGAAAAGACGTGCCGATTCGAGAACAGAAAAAATACAGCAGAAAAAGTGATCCAAAATGAAAAGGTCTAGTAAAAACATAAGCCTTTTTAAAAAAATAGATTCTCTCTGACATGTCCTCCATTTTATAAAATGTTGTAATACGCGTCAGCCGAGATGCGATCCATCATTTTTCCACATTGATAAGAAAAGCTCGATTTTTTGAGCTGTATTTTCATCAGATGGGAGCGAACGGCTTAACCTTTTTGACGTGGGTTTCTTGTTATTTACTTGTTAACTGGTGATTGGCAGTTATCTACTTGAAGACACCGCAACCCAATTTCGGGTTAGATATTGAAGATTCTAGAGTCACAAGAACACAGGATGGATTAGTAACGAGGTAATATTGTGGCTGTTTAACTGCTAACGGAAAGCGTTAGTGAACCAATAACGCAGAATTGAATCATTAAACATATTTACTGTCATAACACGCACGACATTTTGCGTGTAATTAGGTTGTTTCGAGGAAGTTATTTTGGATAAATACATAAAACACCTTTATTCCGTAACTTGAATGAAAAGTCTCCGTGTATGTACACAGCTAAGGTAATATGAAAGACAAATACAGCCTTAATAATTAGATAACGCTTAGATCAATAGAACGAGGAAAAGAAGTACCTACAAAAATATGTGTTATTATTCAATCAAAATTTGTATATCTAGTTATTTCCAATATTGTAGAAGGAAATATTGTTAAGTCTACAAAATTTATTTTAAAAACATACAAAAAAAAAAAAAATTACTGGTAAAAATTAAAAAGCAAATAAAAATTGGAGAGAAATCTTCAGGCGTCTTCTAGTAAGTAATCAAGTTCGGATTAACCTTACCTCTACACCAATAAAGATAGATTGCCTAAAAAATGCTTATCTATCTTCTCAACAGATGTCACTGTAGGGAAAAAATATTAAAAATCGGTCGAAAACACAACTCAGATGTGGATTCTTTTGTACAAACTCAACATATATACAAGTTTAAAAAATTTGTCATACATGGTTGTCAGATGATGGGCGGAATGGGGAATGTTGTAATACATCAAGTGGCCACTTAACCCAGCCAATGACAGGTCATAAGCCCTGTAAACGCCTAGATAACTCACATTCGTTTCCAGAGTTTCTCTGTCTCTGTTGAGATATCAATAATATCTGATATACATTTAAGTTTATTTTGAATATATTATTAAGGAATAATAAAGCAATCATACGATAATGAAAGTTGATTAAATGGGTAGGCAATAATTCTTATTATTATTCATTATTTTTTATTTATTAAATGTGTGTACATAAAAAATACATGGTTGTCAGATGATGGGCGGATAGGGAATGTTGTAATACATCAAGTGGCCACTTAACCCAGCCAATGACAGGTCATAAGCCCTGTAAAACGCCTAGATAACTCACATTCGTTTCCAGAGTTTCTCTGTCTCTGTTGAGATATCAATAATATCTGATATACATTTAAGTTTTTTTTTTGAATATATTATTAAGGAATAATAAAGCAATCATACGATAATGAAAGTTGATTAAATGGGTAGGCAATAATTCTTATTATTATTCATTATTTTTTATTTATTAAATGTGTGTACATAAAATAGATACATATCATCGGAACTGAAATGGCCTGATAGCCAAAACTATACAACAAATTAAAGGAAATCATTTACAGTATATTTTTAGAAATTAAAAAATGAAACCACTATGACAATTCATACGTAACGATTGCAACCCGAGAAAAGCCTGGCACACCAAAGAGGACGATCTTCATGTATTGCTTAAATTTATAAATCTTCATAAAAAAATAGGTGTTTTGTTTTGAGTTCCAAAAACGATAACATAATTTTACTTCCTCTTCTTTTTCAAAACTCGCCTGACGGTTGGTCAGTACAGTAGAGAACATATTTGTGTGCGAAAGGTAAAGGGAGATAAGTCCAAAAAATGAAAAAAATTAGTTAAGTATGGCAAATTGACCACAATGCACATTTCTAACAAGGAAAAAAGGATGAGTCGATAAAACGCCTTTAAGTCACACATTTCGACATGGAATTCATATTATGACATAAGTTTATTTTTGAAAAATTGCAAAAGGATAACTGCGTTAAGTCCACTCTTTCTCCTTTACAATTTTTATTTCATTCGAAAGGAAAAGAGAGATATAACTCGTGTTAACTCTGTATTCCTTATCAACCACTTTACCTAAATAACGCGCCACGCCGCGCAGAGTCAACGAATTTCGTTGTCTTCCAACTTGTCAACCTGTTACGGACGTCGATGTTAAGGAGATTTGATTTAAATTTATTTATTTATTAACATTTCACATATATTTTCGTTTATAATCACAATTAATTAGACAGAAAGATCCCGGCATAATAAAATGAAATTGAGCTATTATTTTTAATTTTATTACAATTTTCATCATACGCTTAAACTCTCAGATTTTGTTTTGTCTCTCCTGAAAAGTTACGATTTTCGAGTTATCTCCCTTTACCTTTCGCACACAGATATTAATAAGATATTGATGAAATTGATAGATTTTAAGATACAGATAGAAAAATGTGTATTTTTAAAATAAGACTGAAATGAGAATAATAATAATATGCGCACCAAAAAATGATTTTAAGTTATGCATTACATGGATGTAATTATCAATTTTATAACTGAAATTACAATTACACAAATACTTAAGTTTGTTTTAATAACTACGTAACTACATACATATTTTTACATAATTTTCATTCACAGTCCTTTTAATAGTTACTAGAGAAGCTAGATATCCATGACATTTAGGCACGGCTCAGGAAATTGAGGCTCCAGTTAGTACTTCTGCCCCATTTGCTCCACGGCCGCAGCTCTACAGGATTTAAAGTTTTTCTCCTTCACAGTGTTCTCCACTTGATCACGAAATGTTTTTCTATGGACGCCCTTGACTCATTTTTCGTTTTCATTTTTACTCGGCAATTCAAAGTTGAAATAAAAAAAAAACGATACCTGTTAATGGAGGATATTAACAAACTCAAAAATAAATTACAATAATATTAAATCAAAAATATTTTATGATTGTAATTTTTAAAATGTACTATTGTTTATAAAAAGTTTTTACTGAATAAGGGTGGATGCTACAGCTATTGGACAGTTAAGAAAAATATTTTACAAAACAAAGTATTGTTGGAACTGTATTAACTTAATTATATCATTAAAAGTTTTTTTTTTTAAGAAATTTAATGGGCTTTTATAAAACTGGAAATTATTTAAAGACTAATACAATTTTTATAATATTTAAAATAATTGGACACATTTTCATTTTCTCTTGCATTATAAGCTATTTAGGCTACAAATATCGATAGATTCTAGCCTTCCACGTAGTTTATGCACGGTCCAAAGCCTAAAAAAGTTCTGAGTTATGAAGGAAACTCACTGCCCTAGCTAACAAGATAGTTGGCTAACTAGAGATTCGTTGTCAAATTAAATGTCATTTTCAAATCTTGCCACTGAAATAAAACAAAAGTATGAATGCATTTACTTTTAGAAAGAACTCTCTAAAAAAGTACATATTTATGGTAGAAGTAAAGTCTTTGAGTAGGCTTTTCTTTGAAAATCTAATTTAGGGGGACTAATAGCATGTTCAATTACTATTGCTTCCATCCTATGTAAATCTAAATAATATTTTTTAAATCCCTTACCTCTAACGTAAGCCGTCGAAGTGTCAACAGTAATTGTCCAATTGATCTACGAGTATCTCGACTTAAATGTATCTATGTGAGGGGTTTGATTCCCAAAGGGGCTATGATCAAGATTTGACATAACACAGTGCCCTATGCGCCGTTATGTGCGGATAAGGGGAAGTTGGTTGATGATTACATAGGTACTTGTTGAAAAATTGCATTTGCAAATGTAGAATTCTAACTTTTTTTTTTTTTTTTTTAAATATAAAAGAAATCTATGCAATCTTATGATATTTGCACATATTTCAATTTGTAAATATTTTTTTCAATAAAGCCTAAGCGGCTTGTGCTTGAAAATAGGAATCGTTGTTAGTCGTTGTTGAAATAGTCGTTGAATAGATTTTGAAAAAATTGAGTGTATATGTGGAATGTTATAAAATTATCAAGATACACTGCACTTGGTGTACCAATGCAGTGCCCTATGCACCATTGGGTGCGGATAAGGAAAAGTAGTAGTAGTATATATGTGGAATGTTCAATCAAAATGCGAATTGAGAAATGTTACTAAGCGTGTAAATAGATGTTTAATGCAGCCTGAAAATGTCATAATATACCATATTCCTGTCTTAAGAGACATCAACAGAATATTATCAAATTGTTTATAACCAGTTAGTTAAACGGCAGTGTAATCTTAATGATACCATTAAGATCCTTTGAAAATAGAAATGATCTTACAAAAAGCCTTTTGTATCTTTGAGAAATGAAATTATTACTAGTCTTACGAAGACTTTAAATGCAACTTAAACCCATTTTATGCGGGACAGAAAATTGTACAGTTTCTTGTGCAGTTGGCAAACTGTCCCATATAAAACGAAAACCATATGGAATATTGAATAGCCCGGCTGACGCTACGTTTGGCTGACCTGACAGTTAATTTTTTTTTTAATATGTTTAAGCAGATATTGGTATTATATATGCTTTTAAAAACGAAAAAAAAAAACAAATTACCTGTTTACATTATTAGCTATATAAACACACGATAATAACTTACGATCGCACTTAAAAAAATATATATTTAGCGTGTTTTTGAAAGACTGCACAGTTTTAAACGTTAGAGGAATGGCAGAAATTGTATTTCTTACAAGAGCATTTAAGATTGCTGGTCCGGCCATTTTATTTTCCTCGATCCTGCGGCAATCTTAAGTGAGAAAAGTGTTCCCGTTTCTCGGTTAAAGGAGAGGAAAATAAATTGTTGGAGGCTTGCTTCGCTTTTTATTAAGTCAGGATTTACCGTAGGAATAAGCCAAAGAAAAAGACTTCAAAAGACCATTATAAATTACTCCGCTTCTTAAATACGAGAATATGAAAATTTATACTCTCCACCCTGGCCGAAATTTTGCCTATTTTGAAAAGTAATATGATTTAAGCGTACAGAAATATTTTTGGTCTTTTAATACAATTTTGTATTGCCAAATAATAATATTATTTAATAAAGCATCATACTATACAAAATACATAATATTATTAGATTTAAGCTATAACTAGGCAATTAAAACGTTGTCTTTATTTTATTTAGATGTGCATATAGTTTTTATAGCCTTATTTATGTTTGATGCAGGCGTTATAAAAGCGGAATTTTGTTTTAACCGAGTAAACATCCGAGTTTAAAAGTAGACTATTGACATATAAATATCTTCTGAAATAATTTATAAATATTTGTACAGTGAGAAGGTAGTTATCGATCGAAGTCAATTCTCAGTGTCCACACTTCATCCTTGAGCTTTTTCTCAACAGGTATCATTGTGAAAGCTCTCATCTGTGGATAATAAATTGTACTGCAAGCTGCGAGACAGGTTACCTTAGTATTAAATATTGCCTGAAATTTTACGAAGCTGATTTCGCCATGGCGGCAAACTTCTTGAAGGGCAGACGTGAAATATATGCTGGCTCTTTTGTTTACCGAATTAATTAAAACACTCGTTGAACTACGTCAGAAATCATGGCTTAACTTTGCACGAGATATTCAAAGCGCCTTATACCATTTAAAAAATTTGTGTTTTACTTTTGTGTTTTTCAAAGCTGGCATTTCTCAAAAGAAAACCCTATTGCAAGTTTTTATTTTTTTTTTATCTCATCTTTTAGAGATGATCGCTTTGAAGTGTTCATGTGCGTTACTAAGAGCTTCCAAAAGCTGTCGCTAGCCAACCATTTTCTCTAGTCTTTTCTTATGATTATTCGCATAAGCTACGATTCTAAGCTCTACCAAATACATTAATTTGAAATACATTTTTTTTTTTAGTTGACTCATACTTTTCAAGAAAATTGAGTACGAAGAAAATTGAGTGTCAAATTAATACCATCCATAAATAAAACAAAATAAAAAACGGCGTTTCAATTTTATTTTATCTATGAAAGGCTTTAAATAAGCAGATTTTTTTTTTCAAGCTTAGATTCATAAGTCACGTTACACATTCGACTCCAAATATGATGTAGATTCACTAGTTTTCGGGTTGTACTACAAGTTTTGTTACACCATGTATATATATGTATAAGCAGAAAAAAAAATACTGAACGTAATGTAGTAAAGCAGCTAGATAGTTCAAGCTCTTGAAATAATTATTATTCATAATAAAAATAATTGAACGTTTCTCGTACTATCTGCCTACCTGAGTGCTTGTCAGACTAAAACAGTGATGTTTGTTTGCTTTGGATCATCGGCCGTGCGATAAGCTTTTTATCGAAACATGAGGAAACTGGACGATAAATCCCGGTGAGTGACGTCGCGTGCCAAACATGTCGATACTGATAAACCGAATTTCAACATGCCGTAATAGAGCAGTTGTCCAAAACTAAAACACAGTAGTGCTGTATTTAACAACATACATTTTGTCTCCTTTTTGCATCTTATAATTAAATATACCCTCCATGATTTATAGGTAATTTAAGCGCATCATTATTTTTTCCTAAGGATTTTCACCACTGAAAAGGCGATTGAAATGTACTTCTTAAGACTAACGTTTACGTTAACTTAACGCATCCAACAGCTCCGCCGAGTACTATAAGATATTTAAAAATTTGTACCGTAATGTACTTGTAATTTTTTTATTGTTAGTAGGGGTAAAATGATTATATCTACATCATTCGTCTCCAATACAATTTTAATATCCTTTGCGATAAAATAGGCAAACCGGATACAGCTATGACAACTCTGTATGTATTTATAAATAACATTAAGAAAAATTGTTTACTTCTCTAAAAAAATACTAAACCGTACATTTATTAAACTTATATATTGATTACTGTGTTTATAGTTGGGACGATCGACTATCGAAGGAGAGTGGGGAGGTGTATTTAGGAAGAAATATTCGAATGTACTTTTGTATTTTTATTGTATGTCAAAAGTTACCCGTTAAGTGAATATTCACCATTTATTTCAATAAAGAATCCTGAAAGTCTGTTTCCTGCCATATTAATGTACGATAAGTAACTCTATAGGTGTTTAAAAAAATACCAAAATTAATCATATTATCGTATGGTTGAAATTTTGAATAGACCGAGTTCTGTTTATGATGGTACTTGGAACCAAATAGGTCCAAAGAAAAGTACCTTTAAGTATAAATAATATAAAAGATAAATGGATAAATCAATATATATAATAAATTATGTATTGGAACGGCTGGTGGCCCAAGTGTTACCATTCAAATATCATAAGAATTAAATATATCGGCTGTCAACTTGTTGACGAAAAACTGTTTTCAATGATTAAACCATCATCATTGTTGGAGCATATGAATTTCACAAACTGCCTCCTAGCCAAACGATTGGTTACCCGTTCTCGAGCCAATTAAATAGGTCCTTTTACTTTAAAATTACGTGTATTCAGTATTTTCGTTTCATGAACAACGTTCAACAAGAGAACAATAAATGAATGAGCTTCATAGGGGAAAAATACATAAATACGAAACGAATAACGAGCAAGTAACGTACTCTTAACGTAGGTCAGAATGAGTTTTAACAAAGAAACTGGCTTTTCATTAATGATGATAAATGACGCGTAAGGGAGTTTTTCTAGGATGATTGTGAATAGTGATTAATGATCAATAAATAGAGGAATTACACAGATACGTACTGTTTACTTTCTGAACTTTCGTTATATAATTTATAATTACTGAGCCTATTTACTTATCTTTTACGTAAGCTATACTAAAATAAAACAATGCTAGAAGTAGCTAGAATATTTTTACCCTGTAGGCGCATTCGTTGATTTTTATCATAAGATGAAAGTTCTATCAGAAAAAAGTTAAGAATTTGAACAAATTAAGTGATATGCAAATGAACCTTCGTAATATGTATTATGATAGTGTTACAAAATTATATTATTTTATTAATTACAATTGTGTTTACTTTTTAACTATAGGCCTTTTTTATGCTTTATTTATTTATCAAATTGTTTACAAACAGTAAATAGTGCAATAAGATAGGAAAAAAAAAAATAATACAGTTATGTTTGGTTACGGTTTAAATATTATAGGTTTTAAAAAAGTATTTTATATTTATCAAATTTATCGTAGAAACAGTCGGCATCAACAGTTTTATATAATTATTAAACAATATTTTGTTCGTTTCGATATATTGCATGGTATTATGCCGTACTATGTTATTTTGAAAAATTGGAAACGGGATGGTACTTTATCTTTGAGTATAATTAAAATAAGAGAATACTTAACGAAAACGACTAGTTGAGTCAAACATTTTATTCTTAAAATTTCAGCACTAAAAATATTACCAAAACACGGCGACATATTTTATATTAATGGAAAACGTAGAGGATGAGCTTTTCACCTTTGAAATTCAAAACAAGTAACATTTTGAGGGAAGCAATATTGATTTTTGAAGTTGAAAATGATATTGACAAAATTTGTCTTCGCCATTAAGACAAATTGTTTCAACCAACTCCAAAATCGTTCAGAAACGAGATTAAAGTGATTTTATCAGATAAATCTCATCTCTATGGAAATTTATCAATTCAATTATCGTTACATCGGAATAGTGATTGATTATTCTAGAGGAGGGCGAAGTTATGTAAGTTGGTACGCACTTTGAAACTTGATATTTTCAAGGGTTTGATCTTAATATTACAAATTTATATTTAGATGTAAAATTTCATTTCGCAATGCTTTTAATATATTATGAAGGTACGCTAGTAGTTAGTCTTAACAAGATCGGTTGGGAAATTTAACGGAATCATAATGATAAAAGATACGAAATTAATGTTTTTGGGACACGCAGCAAAGCAGAAAAATTTAGAATTTTGTGAATAGGCTATCTTCGAACAATATTCTCGGTGTTCGGTAGTCAAGATACATAAGACGCAACTACTGGTGTCAGGCAAAGGTGACTCGACTTCTTGGGTGATCTATTGTGTTTGAAAATACAAATCAAGCCGTAGAAAGGAGGATTTTATACGAAAATTATTAAATCACCCTGATAAACATTCCATGTGGAGCATATAGATTCCACAAACTACCTATAAGCTTAGTGACTGGCCCTCACCACCACCATACGGCATATAAACTTACTAGAAAAAAACAATCAATGAAATGTGGTATTTTCTTTTTACAATGTTTGTATTTTTAGATAATTAAATATACTTGCAATAAAAGCGCTACGTTTTCTTCCGAAAAAGCAAGAAAATTTTGTTTGTTATGAGATTTTGAGCGCAGGCTTGTTTCTTAAGGACCCTTTCACACCCATTACTCTCAATTTGTCTTTTTGGTCTCTTCTGGGGAATTATGTCTCAGAGATACTTCAAGAGACATAATTAAGTTGAAACGATTTGCTTTCTTGTCACGTAAATATTTTAGGAATTGCTGTGAAGATAAAGGTCCCAAATAATATGTAAAGTTTAATCACATTACGGGAGGTATAGCGAGAATGTCGTATTACCCGAAAATCATTGCTAATTGAAGCTAATGTATTAAGCGAAATTATTATCAAGATTTGTTAATTCAAAAAACGTTTAAAAATTTATAAGTAAAAAGCAAATATGGATTACTGACAAGAAAACGAGAATAATGGACATATATGAATACAAACGCATATGTAGATGGCATTTGGGGATATTTTAATACCGCAATGTGTTTTATTCTCTTTTTTCTGGAATCTGTCACCCAATATTGAAATTGTGTTGTTCCCCTTATTATTGTGCCTGCTGGATGTTTGAGATGGTTTCTCAAGCCTGGGCATTTGTGATGTTGTTTCCTTCTGTTATTGTGCCTCCTGGGACCCTATGGTGGACTTAAAGTCGCATACGACACTTCGAAATGGCTAGTGATCTACGGTACAAAATCTCTCGCCATTCCGAAGTGTCGCGCAGGCGACTTTCAGTCCAGCATAGGGCCCCTACACTGTTGAGGAGGCTAAATAAATAATAAATAATCTTACCCAACGAATGGTTTCATTAAAACGTGTATTCAAAGTGAAACACCCCTAACAAACTTTCATACTAATTAATCAGATTTTCCGAATACTGTGTAAGCAAACCAGCCAGCTCATATTACCGCATGGTTGACGTTATAAAAAGCCCAAATAAATGCTACCTCTTGAGAGTACTCTTATAAAACGTAACGTGACTTATAGCTGAGGGGATTGGAAATTCTCAGGTGATATTGTTCATGAAATGGCGGACCATTTGGGGACAAATGCGGGGTCGTGGGTAAACGATCGCCATTAAACCGATAACCTTCCTCTTTTAGCATATTTATATAGGAATACTATAAGGCTAGATAAGCTGCAGGCGAACTACAGATTAAAGCGGTAGTATGTTAGGCGGTAGGCGTAAAAAATTATTTATATTTATCAATACAATAAGACCACATTTTTTCAATTGACTTAAAACCCTTAAATGTATTGTATTTTAACAAACTACGAAGATAGAAGTAGGTATATAATATGATTCATTGACTTATCGCCGTACGTCACAAATAAACATCTAGAAATATAGGTACGTTGTTTTTTTGCGAACCAGGAATCAACGTGCGAAAATTCAGCGTATTGACTACTATGTCACTCGGAATATTATAGGCAAACATGAATGAATGTGTTTTTAAAACAAGATTGGAAATTGTCTCAAAACAAAGTTTTACAAAATCAAAGAGTATGTATTATAATACGTACTACAGTGAAAAATCAATGTTACCTTTGTGATATAAAAATATGAAAAATACAATGTTGACTCAAGCTCTAGAGGATGGAACTTGCATAGTATGCATAGCAATGAAATTGAATCTGGAACATTATGAGTGATACCGCAAAGGGCTGGCCACTTTACTATGAAGTAGGTCAAAAAAGTTTGGAGCCTTCCTGAGAAAAATAATAATGAAAATACGTCGTAGAATTTTGCTTGTAAATATTATTAGCATGTTTATTATTGGGATGTGGTTAGTGTTACATGCACAGATCCATGTTCGTATTACGTATTCTGTATGATTGTATCTGTTCTATCAACCTACATAATTCCCTCCAATCTAGTGTGTATAGAAAACAGCCAAGTCCGAATGTTGTCTCGACCGAGCTAGCCGATCCTTAACCGCGTTGCACTTAGCAAAACGGCAGAATCAATTTCAAGGGGTGATAACTAAGAGAGAGGGTTGGATCCTTCCTTTTTTAACGTAATTGGAGGCATTGTTTCTGCTGGAGATGTGTTTATCTAATGGCGCCCCACTTCCGATGTGACGTCACGAATCGCGTCAGTCACAATAGCCTCTAATGTCAGGTGTCGTTAAGCAGTAAGGGCACAGAGTGGTGAATAGTACGATCATCGAATGCTCATAGAATACAAAACATCACATGGAACTTATGCTAACTCACCCAAAGATGTGAAGAAGCATAACCTATATATCTTTTCTATGTCCCTAATTCTTTGTTGACAATTTTTTTTTCTGTATAATAAAATAGCTTTCAGAAATCATCAATCTATATCCCATAACAATAGGACTTGCCTTGTTATTATTTTAGTGTTCCATATTGCTGTCTTGACATTTTTATAGGTAACCGTTAAGATTTTCAAAAATAATATTTATTTGTAAACTACGAGTAAATATATGCACAGAACACATTGGCGACCGTATTGGTTATTTATTCATAACATAAAGCATTAGAAAAGTTTTTTTCGAATCTATTATTAACATGATAATATTGTTTTATCTCCTTGAAAAATCGCTACCTATCAATTAAAAATGTGAGCAAAAAATTAATCGTCACAACATGATATATGTCATTATTTTTATTATTAAATAATACCAATTAATTCATTAGTTTTGCAATAACAGTGTGGATTGCAGTAAATATATTCCTACGAAAAGTTTCTTAAGTCACGTAAATTAATATCAGAACCTAGTCTCGTAAACTAAGAAGGTACTAAGTTTCATGTAACTCCCTTAAGGCATCATAATATTATGCACCAAGTTCAGAATCCAAGTCTTAATCTATCGCACGTAAACAAGATTGCATTACATAGGTATACGTACGAAATTTATACAGGTGCACTTTGGATGCATTTTGTTCAATGGGTAAAGGAGGAAGAAAAGAAAAATGTATGTAGATTTAATTTAAAAAATGATCGGAATCACGGTTGTAGAGCACGCAATAGAATGGATGTCATCGTCAAGGTGGCTAAATCTCTTTATGGGCTATACATATGGCCAGATGAAGTAAGTATAATGCAAAATTTATACGCCTCTCACTCCAGAAAACATGGTTGTTGAATACTTATTAAATTAACAACATTTTGAATGTATACAAATACTTGCAGACAATTTACTGGATTACCCATGCTGGGCTGATATCAGATATTATTGATATCCCAACAGAGACAGAGAAAATCTGGAAACGAATGTAGGTTATCTAGGCGTTTACAGGGCTTATGACCTGTCATTGGCTGGGTCAAGTGGCCACTTGATGTTTTACAACTTATTAGTTCCAAAATTTGTCATATATGGTTATCAAATGATAAACGGAATGGGGAATGTTGTAGTACATCAAGTGGCCACTTAACCCAGCCAATGAAAGGTCATAAGCCCTGTAAACGCCTAGATAACCTACATTCATTTCCTGAGTTTCTCTGTCTCTGTTGGGATATCGATAATAACTTATTAAATTAATAACATATTCCATGATATATCAATTGACATTGCACAACATTTTATTGTTTCGATTTTTGCAGTGTTTTAAGACGCTCTGAAAATGGAAAAGCGTCCGAAACCGGTAGATGCAGTAAAAAAATTCACATTAGCGCTGAAAGCCATGTTTACGTTTTATCATAATTTATAAAAAATATATTCTAGGTTTTAATAATCAACGTTATGAGCAAGAGTCAGCAAAATATTATTACATAATAATACCTATACAAAGTAGTACCTTAGAACGAGAATTTGATGCAAATCTTGTAAGTCTTGGAATGTTTTGTACCTTTCTGATAAGGTATGATTCTTGAACTTAACTTACGCCATACGAAGGTCTCTGCTAAAGGGAATAATAATGCACCAAGCGTATTACCTATTCATCATAATACCATATCCGCCCCCTATGTGGGACGCCTATTACCTATTACACGCAATAAATAAAGAAGATTTGTATGTTACAATGATCAACATAATTAATAAAATCTGTATAGAATACATACAACCTAGGCACTTATTATATATAATGTTATAATATTATTATTACACGTATCATATGTACAGAATATTTATCTATACTTATACATACTTTTATACAACCTCAATATATTTTATATTATTATATTATAATTTAATGTCGATGTCGATGGGAACATTTGAGTTTGTTATTGTTTAAGGATTACTTTAAGAAAATTACATGGTAGGATTATAATAATACGTATAATGTAAATTGCAGCAATTGAAAAAAAGTGTACATATTTGTTATTTCTTCAATCCACCTCGTGGCTACCGTTTGAGGTCCCGATACCCTACAGGGTCAATATAAGATATTAATTTACATATACTTCTGATTTTTTACGTACACTATATTTTATATCTGTTACCTTAGACTGAAGCTAAAGTGTGTGGCGGAGTATTGATCAGACTGCATTCACGTAATAAATTAAGATGCCCGACACTTGGTATACCAATATTAATATGTAGTGCCCTATTATATAATTATAATAATACTATAATACATCACAAAGAGTGAAAGAAAAGATGGATATGTTACTGGTCATCACGGAACATAATATTACCGGATTTGGAAACTTATTTTGTGTATCGAATTAAAGCCTTGTAATATAGTGTACTTTTTCTTTTTTTATGTGTGTATTATCTACTAAAAGAAATAAAGTAAAATATCCACTGACTTGATTTCCCTCGGGAGATGACGTACATACACATAATGTTCATGTGTGTATACAATTATACGAAGATCCTACTATAAACACGTTTGTTTTTAAGATCACATGCTGTTTCGAGTATAAACACAGCATTCTTGCAAAGGAAATTGTAATAGTGAGTAAAAGCCTCCTGAGATTGAAAAAATTTGCGCCATATTTAATACTTTCTCATGAGATTATTCTCCAGAAAGCAATTTTACTACGAAGTAATCATTTTTAAAATGTAATTATGTAGAAGGCGGCTTACTTGGTAATAAGGTAAAGGTACTAATAATTTTCAGTAGACTTACCTAAAGATTTTTCACAAAAATATTGCATACTGTTTCTTATTTCTAAAGTATCTTTGGCGGTGACTTTGAAATAATAATAACTATCCTAGATTTCCAAACGAAAAAAAAACAGTCCCAAAGAAGCTTTTTTATGGACAAGTGATATAAAAATTTCAAAAGAAATTTAAAGATACTGTTGAGAGTTTTACAAAAATACCTACTAATTCGGTCTTACACGATTTGTAAATAAAATTTTGTCTCAAAATATATATACAACTTTGAGGTGACAAGTTATCTATACAGATATTATGTTTTTGATCTTATTATTATTATCATTCTGTCTCCATATTTAAACTGCGGTAATATAATTAAGGAGTAATTTTAAGGAGAGAAGAAAGATGTTTTAGTTTAAAATGCTTGTATAAATAAGTTTTATTGGCAACGTTTTTATTTTATATCGAAATGATCGGGATTGAAATCAAATAAACCTTGCACTGAATTTTCTTAATTTTTTAAGTAAATGCTGCTTAATAAAAGCCTGCTACGCTCAAGTCAGATAATTCAATTAGCAAAGTTAACCATTTGAATGTTTGCTAATCCGGTTTACTGAAAACAGAGCCAACTGCTTGCATTGTGCATTGTTTTGTCTAAAGTTAGAGAGATCACACTGCAACAAACATTATTGTTATTTGAATACCATCTACATAACCAATACTAAGAATAAAATAAAGAAATGATACCTTGTTACCTTTCATTTATTCAACATTCGTTAAATGATAATATGTAAGGGCCGCTCATAAAAAAAACAATCACCCTTCAAACAAAAATTTCAGAAAAGTGACATTCCATACTTTAAAAATACTACCGGGTCTGAGGTGTCTAGTAACCTACTACGTCACTCACTACGTCATCAATAGGCATCTACGTCATCACTAGACACCTACGTCACACGTTTCATGTATTGGAATAAGTGCTGGAGTCTTTAGACGGTGAAATTTGATAATAAGTGTTGTTATGAAATTAACCCAAGGAAGCGTATATTTTTAAATATTTGTATGAAACGGCCCTTCTAGTGAATTCTTGTCCGAAGCTATCACCAAAAGCAAAAAAGCATTAAATGGAAAGCGAGTTTCCTTTTTTAAGACATTTTCTAAGTGTCTTGCAAAAAAAAATCATAGTTAGATAGTTCAAAGCAAAGCAATATTAATTTTTATGTAAATATTATTTAGTAGTACTTACTTCAGTATGTCATTATAAACATTTATAAAAGTCGATATCAGGAAATTTTGCTTTCTAAATTTTTACTTCCAACGTCTGCTACTACTACTTTCCCTTATCCGCACCCAATGGCGCATAGGGCACTGCTTTGGTACACCAAGTGCAGTGTATCTTGATCATTTTTTTACATGAAGGTGGGACGATCAGTCTTACGCTTCAGTACCAGTCCAAGGTATAACATATGAAATAATAATAATAATTAAACGACTGCTACTTATTAATTTTTTGTATTTATTTGTAATAGGATTGAAATGTTTTAGAAATCAGAGAATTCTTAAGCTATTATTTTAGTACTTTTTCTCTGACTGATAAAAATCTCACGTGCTCGATAATTATTATTTATGTTTAGTATCAAATGTATTGTACCAACATATTAATTTATTGTTTTCGATAAAATCTTATTACGCTCACCGTCAGGTCCCAAAACTTATGGCCTACAAAGATAAGAATCTTACTAACAATAATTCAATTAGATTCTGAGTGGTAATAAAAATATGTGTGCTTGCTTTCGAAATATTCGAAAAGAATAAGTGAGTCTCCAAATTTACTTTGTTAACTAATTTTTTCTGAATCAGTTATTGTGTAAATTTTCGGTTTTTGATCAATAATTTATTATTCCTTTTACATTTGAAAAAAAGTACAGTACTTTAACCTGTTAATCTTCGGGGTTATCCTTTAAGGCCTAAAAAACAAAACTTTCATTTTATGAAGTGAATTAATAATGTTCTTACCAAAAATGAAGTTACTGCGTATGTTAAGATAAAAAGCTTTTAGCTTTCTAACCTTTAAAGCAAAAAATGAAGGAGAGAGATTGAGAAATGATTTTCACTCAAATGGCGGTAAAACATTAGTTTTTAAAACATGACAATGGGGTAAAATGTACATAAAATCCTGTTCCAGAAACATTTAAAGTGGGTATAACATTCTCTTGTTTAGCAATATTTATTTTGAAGTTGTTATTCAGATAAATTAACATTTATTAAATAAGTTACATTTTATCATATTAATTGCAAAAAAAATTAAGGCGTAATGTAAATGTAATCAGATTAATTAAGCCAAAATAAAGCGATAATTTATGTAAGAACTACAGGACGGGACCTGACATGGGAATATGCACAGGAATTGGCGGACGATTGCTTACTTTGGAGGCAGATTAAATTTGTGTAATTTCTCAGTAGATATTCAAATACATGTATTGTAATTCATAATGCTTCATTAGAATATGAGACTTAGAGTTACGGCTTATTGTAGTCCAAAGTTCATCAGCTCTGGCTAACATAATAATATAATTATTATGAAAGCCATCTAATAGTTAGTATATTAGTCCCAGTCAGTGTAACAATTAGAAGATACATCCTAATGGAAACTTTTTAAATGACTTATTTAAACTTGAAAATTCATTGATTAAAATTACCATTAAAATATTTTTTTTAATTTACCAATTTTTAATCACCTACAAAATGTTTCATATTTTTAAGGTTTTTTTAATCATATAACATTTGGTTACTGATTTAACATTTAAGTATCAGATTTTTTTAGTAAATAAATATTCAAATAAATATTGTCAAATTGATACTATCCGTAAATAAAACAAAATCAAAAACAGCATTTTAATATGAATTTGTGCAATTTTTCTCTATCTGCGGTAATGAAAGCTTTTATGAGAAGAACAATTTTTTTTTTCAAGCTCAGATTCAAAAGCCTCATTACACTTTGGACAAATAGGGTGTAGATTCACCAGTTCACGGGTTGTACTACGGTTTTATTACGCCATGTATAGGTATGTGTAATTTAAAAAGTGCTTAATTCAATTTCATTTAACACACTGTCTGTCAACAAGGTTACAAAATCAAATAAATTAGTCATGCACCTACCTAAGCAAATAAACAGTGAATACGTAGTATTTTAAAACTAATTATAATAATATTTTATTATTTCAAAAAAGTAGGTAACCATACAAATTTTAAAAATTCCCAATGTCGATCGTCTTTCCTTTGAAAAACAATTCAAAAGAAATAAAATGAATTACCGAAAAAAAAAAAAAAAATAAAGCTGAAAACAAAGCTTTTCTTTTGAAAAGCAGGTATAAATGAAACCGGGTTGTGATCAAAGTGGTAGCTTCGGGGATTCCGGATTAGAATCTTTAGGTTCAAATCCCACTCCAGCACAACTTGTTTCCTGCTTTCTGGCAAAGTTATTTCCGACTGTTTGAAAGCAGCACGAAATTGATATGTTTGAGTATGTTATAAGCATCCAAATATTCCTTTTTATTTAAAATAAATCAAAAGGGGAATTACTGAGGTATTAAAACATCTAGAATAATATATAATATAGTAAGTCGAGAAAAGAGCAAAAATCTACTCAAAAAGTAATCATGCCTTCAACTTTTTGTGAGCAAGCACATAATTTGCTTGCCTGCTAAATGGGATTGCAGAAAATTTGTGAAATTCCTGAAATATAAACGTGAACCAAAACTGGAACGGCAAGTAAAACAAATCTTGAATGGAGATTTAAAGACAAATATAAATCACTACTGACGCAAAACAGTTCAAATACCTTGTTCATTTCCCTAACGAAGCAAATTTACTTTTGCAATACTGTGCAGAAATGTGTAAAATTTGCGTAATACAAGTACTAAAAATATTTGAAAATGGCCGTTGGTTGAAATAATGGAGTTTGAAGTGTAAAGTACGTACCCACCTATTAAAAACATTAATACATGCAAAAGTTTTTTTTTAATTTGAAACTAAACGCGCCAGCACACTCACACAAATTTACATTGCTCCATCTGCAAATAATGAATGGAAAAATAGCAAAAATGATTAATAAATACTATTTAAAATTGAAAACAGTAAAAACATCGTCTATTCATTTTGACACTTCCTTGGCTTCCTCCATCTTTATTTATCTTCTCATGCACGCATTATTCCGATTTTTTACATGACCACTGACCACATTAAAGTATTTTTAATTTATACTAGATCATGCCATGTCATTTCAAGGAAATCTTCATCTCTGGTGAAATTTTCTAATCGTATAAGTATGTAGTATGTAAGTTAATTCAGACCTGATTAAATAAAACGATTTATTTAATCATAATCCATAACGAAGTGTTACAAAGCGAATGCCGAATCAATCAACAAAATAATTCAGACCTATCTAAGTAGGTGTTCCATAGTGAGATTTATAAACACAGGTAAATTTTAGACTTTTTTCGGTTTAGGTTTATTCTAAATATTTAGAACTATTCAAACAACTAAGGTTTATGATACGGGTTATGTTTTTCTAGGTTATTATGCCGTGTTTGTGGGCTTTGTGTAGCCGACGTTTCGGAGCACATAGCACATTTAGCAGTGTCCATCTTTAAGGCTGATGATAGATGATTCATCCGAAATGTCGCCAACACAAAGCCGACAAACACGGTATAATAACCCAGAAAAACAATTTGTGTTTTGAAGGTCGTGAAAACTTACGAGCTAAGGTTTATGATATCTGACTTATAACGTACATAAAACATTGTCGCAGGATTGAATGATGCAGGATTAAATATTAGGTTTTTTGGAAGGTACAAACGTTCTAAACATGATGTTAACATTAAGTAAAATATGGAATGCTTTAGATTTTTGGCATAATTTATTAAGTTTTCTTGAAGATTTTTATTTCAATAGTTGTATGAACTAAATTGTAGTATTGTGGGAAGACACTTGTGTAAACTTTTGTATTATGTAATTTAGAACCACCGAGGATAATAATGCGAGTAGTTTGCGTGAGTTTTACTAGTAAAATAATGAGGTCTACGATAATGGTACTATCGTGTTACGACTTTTCTTTGGTATGGAACTTGATAAGAAGGCTACCAAGAAATAGTTGAAAACTCACCACTAGAGGTTATATTGAGGTACTAGATTTACTAGACTAAATGTAGATAAAATTGAATATGAAAAGGGATAAAAAAAACTTTTAAATACAAATAATTGTCCATATAAATAAACATTTTGTAAAAATGATGCCATTTTCATGTTTTATAGTTACTATTGGATTGAAGATATTCAATGAAATTTTAAAAATATTTTGTTGTTTGACAACATATTCCATCAGTAGTAAAACTTGCTAATAATTTTTACATTCTTTTTACTTATCGTGAAACTGACTAAACAGAAAATTTAGGTCCTTTATCATATATCCCCATATACCTACTTCTTACATTTCACTCAGTATTTAGGGATTGAGGTATCTTCGAAATGAAGGAATATCTATTCAGCTAAATTTCAAATTAAGTCTTCAAATTCCTGAAATAAATGAATAAAATCCTTACTACCTTACTTATGTACGTTCAAACAATTTTGTATATAACATATTGTAAAAATTAAATTAATCTTGTGTAATAAGTCGTTTTTTAACAATAATGTTTTAATAGTGTGGTGTAGCAAAATTTATCTTGTATTCCGTTCACAATTACTCGCACAATGAATACTTAACTGCATTTTTGCACCGAATTTTTATAACTTTATTATCTCGACATAGGAAAGAGATAAAAACGCGATTCTTAGACAGAAATGTGGCGATCGGTGTGAACTATACAATAGTCTTAGTTAATTTTCGACAAATTAGGACTTAATGCGTATTCAAAGTGCGACATGTTTATAGTGATTAATAAACGAACTAAAGAGACAAGTTCTTGGAACCAATTACGGCTGTACGTAATTCTTCAATACAAGTTTGCATTCGAACATTCCGATTCGACGTCAGAACCAATTAGGTAGCTAATTGAATGAAAGAAATACACAACTCGTCTGTAATAAGGTATTCGTTTTAATTATTATTATTATTTTATGCAGTTATATTAATTTACGTAATAAAGTGCATCCAACTTGATTTATTTGTTGTATAATTTCCTAACAGAGCGTTTTTATTATATTTGATTTTGTTGATGTTATGAAGTTGTCTGTGTTTCAACGGTCAATGCTGTATTATTTATTTATTGGTTATTTTTATGTTCGGTTTGACACCTTAAAAATGTTAGATTACAGAAAGCCACTTATAAATTAATGGTACCTTTCTATTTACCTTAAATACTCAATTTTCCCTTTCTACTGGTTTTTTTTCCAAGCTGAATTTTTGCAACTGAATGATTTTCTTCTGAAATTTGAAACACATTTTCCCATACGAAAGAGCTGTTTTTTTTTGGAGGTAAATGTAAAAAATATTATAGTAGTAATATGTAAAGTTAATTTTTTAACGGAACACTACTAGCGTACACTCTTTAAAGTCAGCGTGTAATCAACAGAACGGAAAATTTGCTTAATTACCAAACTAACTAACTAACCATCACGTCATTTTCCCGAAGGGGGGGTAGGCAGAGAGGATAGAACGCCACACCACTCTGTCCTGGCATACTTCTCTTGCTTCCTCCGCATTCAAACATCTTCTCATGCACGCACGTCGATTATTCCAACTTCTTACATGCCCACTTTCAAGCACTTGTTTTAACTTGATCATGCCATGTCTTTCTCGGCCTTCCTCGACCTCTACATCCAGGCACCGTCGCATCATATATTTTTTTAGCCGTTCTTTCATCATCCATTCGCTCCACATGACCTATAAATGTAAAAGACCTTTCTTAATTTTGTCGATAATGCTTATCTCAGCCTTACATTCTGCTCTAATTTCAACATTAGTGCACCTATCATGCATAGTTTTACCACACATTCGCCTGAGAGATCGGATTTCAACTGCATTCAATCTACTTTCATCCTTATTTTTCCAACTCCATTCTTCGCTTCCATACATAAGGGTTGGTACTAGAACTCCATTATGCACTGCCAATTTAGCCTCTTTTGATAAGCACTTATTAGATACTTCCGACTTTAAGGCACCATTAACTCTGTTACCGGCACTAACCCTCCTTTCAATGTCCTTGTCCATATTTCCATCCCTAGTGAACATGCTTCCCAGATATACATTTACTACAATCTTACACTTAGTCATATTCACATTTCTTTCAAAAGCCATCACGTTCGACTTTTCCACATTCATTAATAGATCACTCTCCTTGCACACATCGTAAACCTTTGTAACCAAGTACTGCAATGGTTACTATTTGTTATTTACCTCATTATCTACTTCTTATAAAGGGTGCGAACAAAAAAATTACATTAGTACTTCTTATCACGCACACAGCTCTTTTTTACACCCGAAAGGGAAAAAAAAACTATGTGATTGAATTGATACCCTTTCCCGGGAATTTTTTTTTAAATGCATCTTTATTAGTGTACGAAATTTGTAGAAATACGTTATATTTCAAAGAAATAGGTATAACCGTAGTAGTTTAAATGCTGTTAGGTAATACATTGCTGGCGTGAGTTACATACATGTCATAATGCTATTATGTAGTACATGAAAGGGATAATCTAATGTGTTTATTTAATACAAGCTTCACAAAAAGGTCTCTGTACTGTTTATTAATGGTACCAACCTGTTCACCCAACCCTTTAGCCAAGGAATATAATACAAGTACACTACTTCTCTTTTAGCTGCATTAGGGTGGGACGAATGCTAATATTATTCAATCCTTTATTTTTGGCAACCAAAACCACTATGAACCCATGAGTTTCTGCCGATATAATATATTTATGTAAGTTGTTGACACTATTGTATATTTATCTTAAATATTTTATCAAAAGAATGTAGGTATACCCTAAACCTACATACAAAAAATAGTAATATTTTATTTGAACATATTTCACTTGCATTTTTTTATAAGAACTGCAGTAATCATTTGGACCAAATTTAATGTATCCCTTGGAAGTATGCAAATTAAGTTGTATTTTATTTCCCTGAAATTTCCATTTATTTTAAATTCTATAAGACCAAAAAAAAGTTGAATAATCGGCGTGCGCGAATGAGAAGATGTATGAATGTGGAGGAAGCAAGGGAAGTGTGCTAGGACGGAGTGGCGTGGCGTTCTATCCTTTCAGGAAAACAACGTGATTAGTAGTTAATCGTTTTTTTTGTTGTTTTTAAATGTCGAGTTATTTTTTCCTAGAAGATATGATAATTTTATAAAGTATATTTTTTTATTATGCTATTTATTGATATTATAGTGTAACTATCCATTAAAAGCATGAAAATTCATAAAATCTATTGAATACTACATTACCTACCTAAGTTTTTCTCAAAGTATCTATTATATTTATACTTTTTAATCATTTTATACTTTTCAGCACGGACATTGCCCAGTGAGGTATTTTATAGATCTAAAAAAAATGTAAATTAAAATATGTAATAAATAAAAAATAATAAAAAAAATTGAAAAAATCTCGGGTGGTGGCCCAGTGGTATACGTCGCCGTCGCTGAGTATAGAGATCCCCGGTTCGAATCCCCACTCCGCCACGACTTGATTCCTATTTTCAAGCACGAGTCGCTTAGGCTTTATTAAAAATAGTATTTACAAATTGAAATATATGCAAATATCATAAGATTGCACTTATTTTTTTTTTTTTAGAAAATAACACAAAAAATAAAAAAAATCTCTCCACCTTAGTGCAGATAAACGTAAAGCAAAGATACTTTATGTGAGTAAATTGAAAGGTAGCTACATACGTTTTAGAGTACACCGCGTCTCTGAATGGATGTACGGCATTATGCAAAGTCCTTCCATGCCATAAATATACTGAAAGCGGAACTACCAGGCACTTTGTGTCCGGGAGAACCGAATTATATATTATTATCAGTACAGAATTATAGCCGCTGCAGGTTAATGTACGTTATTTTATTCCTCTTCAAATGGTCAAATTGATACAATTTTAACCTAAGTAAATATTTGTCGTCTCGTGGTGAAATGGTCGACACATTAGGCTACCACGCATAAGAATCCGGGTTCATTTCCTGTGGTTATCACATCAATATTTCATGTGTGATACTCTGTGCTACAATTGAAGCGTAATACTATTGGTATTAATGCAGTGTCCTATGCACCATGTTTTGGGTAAGGAGACGTAGAGATAGAATAAAGTATTTAATCAGTGGACATGGAAGATTTTTCTCGATCAAAACAACACATACGATATTTTTTTCTGAATAGGTATCATAAAGAAATTTATTTATTACTTTGAATTAAATAAACTTTCATAATTAATATGTACTAATTTCTCTTTGTCAACTGGGTATCCATTTCGGTTTGAAAAACTTAGTTATGATCTGCTAGAGATCTTATTTTTTGCAATACAAAGACTTTATTTTAACAGATAAACATGTCCACTCTAATTCAGCATTTAAATTATTTATTCAATGGATCTTAAATTCGTTTTTCGATTATTTATTGATTTGATAAAATCTTGGAGTCAGTAAGAAAATTAATTTGAATAAAGATACAATTTGACCTATAAAGATGATCAATCCGTCTTCGGAGTTAGAAAACATGACTGGATGATAACTTTTTAGTTTGCTAAAATTGATATGTAGTGATTTGGCATCAACGGTAATGACTTTTTCTAGTAGAAATAAAGATACATGTTAAAATATTAAATTTTCTTAACGCTGTCACTGTCAGAGTTACTTCAGAAAGTAGACCTACTACATATGAGTCATCATCATCATCATCATACCATATCCGCTCCCAATGTGGAGCATATGGAATCCACAAACTGCCTCGTATAAAGTAGTAAGATGCGACCGAACACACTAACCAACTTCGATGAACTCCAGTCAACAAGTCAGCATCACAAGGGTTTGGAGAGAAAATCTAATATACTGTAAGCGTCATCAAGAATTTTAAAAGTACTGAAAAGTGCGGTTAGAGGTTAATAACTGTGATAGAAAGTAGGAAACAATATTCTAATCCGGAGTCCCCGAATCTACCAAGAGACCACAACCTGATTCTACTTGCTTTAAAATTACTACGTTCTATTAAAATAGGTAAACAAATCGTGTAAAATCAGGTTGGAGGAAGTGTTATTCTACAAGTAATCCCAAATTCAAATAAGTGACTTTGCTTAAAATATTGGTTTATGCTAAGGACATTTAATCAAATTGATGCTAATAGAAAATATATTCAGGGTGGGTTCACCCCCGTTAACAAAGTTTACTGATCGAAATTTAATTTGCCGTGGCTCGTATATTTTTTATATAGAAGGGTTGATCGTGCATTCTAATTGATTTATTTAACTAATTTAAAATTAAAATTTAATAAGAATTCTCTGTAATCTTCAAAAATTAAAATAGGTAACAAGAATGTAATTTCAATCAAAATAGAAACATGAACATAAACACTATATCATACACAATACACACCCTCTTTCATATACCTACAACCGTCATACACACATACATAATTTACTTACACCGCCTTACTATTAAACCTGTTTAAAATCTTTTTAACTGTATGCTTGTGGATATCTATGTATTATTGGTTTTATTATCTTACTGTTCCGTTTATATATTCATATTGTGTATTCCTGTTGATATCACTCACTCGCCCCGACTCACTAGATAATCCGTGTCGAGTCAGTACAGCATTATACATTAGAGTTATATATTTTTTCTGCTACTACCATTGATTTATTAATACACTTAGATTTGAACTGAACCCAAAAAATGAATGACACTTCAACTCCGCCAAAACCTCCAACTCCGCCAGACGCGTATTCAGTATTTCTTTAACCGCCGGCCGAGTCGGACGTTCAGAAAACATTCCGAAATGCCTTCCTGTGTAGTGAAACCGTGTAAAAACCGTACGGATAAAATTAAACAAAAAAGATGGTGTAACTTTCCACATGTAAGTGTTTATTTATATTTGTTTACGTAGCCTAAAATAATTATTATTCAAAGAATGTTTTCTTCTTAAATAATAGCCAACAGCCCGTCCACAAGAAGAAAAAAATGCATTTTAGATGCATGGTAAAATTCATGAACGCTCCTCGTAAGGAACGGGTTAGTATTGTATACTGTTACTGTAACCCTATGTATATATAGCCCATACCTTTTGCGGTGTGTGGGCGGATGCTTGCCGGCAGTCGAAGGCCTCTGATAGGTCGACCCGTGTAAGTGTATCGAGGTGCGGAATCTTCGTGTCATTACTTTTTTTTAAATAATTTACTCTGCAAGGCAGATCTAAGTATATTATAAATCAATGGCTACTACTAACTTACGTATGTATGGAAAATAAATATGAGGTTGAAAAAAACTATGAAACTAAACAGAGAAAAACATGATCAAATAAATCCCTGTGTGCACGTGAGAAGATACAGACATTTTTTCCATATTTTTCTGCAATTTGCAGGTGTTAAAATAATTCGAGAACCAACGATAACATTCTGAATTCTTTAGAAAAAATTATAATGGTGTTTTTAAAAAATAGTAATCCATAACCAATCCTCCCAACGCCAACGGTACATTATTTTTAATTGTAGTTATTGACAGTTATATTAAATTATTTAAATGTTTTTTTGCCTCCTGTATAACTCTTACTCCAGAAACCCTGAACAGACGATATGCTTGATGTACTTATATTTGTGTATATTTAAGATGAAATTCTTTCTTCGAAAGAATGATGTCTTGTGTTTAATCTATACTAGCGACGAAAAATTGCTAATTACGCCTACAGATTTTTCCATGTAAACGAGTCTTATATCAAAAGCTTATATAATATGTCATATAACATAGAGTCTGTTGTCCAAGTACCAAGGCTGTTTTTGTATTTAATTATCAAAACATGGAAGCTAGTGCGTTATGAAAATTCAAAAACATATTGGCAATTAGCAATTAAAATTTCCTTATCAATTTTGCAGTCTGCGTAGTTTTCACGCATTTGTGGACATAATTAGCATCGAATTAGGTGATTTTTATTACAAATAGATATTGATAATTTTACGATTAGTAATTTAAAAACGTTCATAGTAATTGTTAAACATGTATAAGTAATAAAGATTAATAATAAATATTAGGACATAAATATAACTTTAATATCAACTTGCAAACATAACAAACAAATTTAGAACAGGTATAATAAAATATATAATTAAAAGTACATCTATTAATTGGAGGTCGACAGATAAAATGACCTGTTATTCTTAACTTTTAATGTCATTCAGATTCCATCATTCAAGTTTTGGGTATATTCAAAGTGTTTACGTGTATATAAATTATTTTATAATGTTAAAAAAATTATAGAATATTTATTTGTAATATAGATACCAGTACCTTCCCAAGTAGGTTAAACTCTTAGAACATAATCACTCGAAAGTTGAACTATAATAATAACCATATGGAGGGAAAAATAAATATATATGACGCTTAAATTTATCAAAAGAAAATGAGTCATAAGGAAAAAGGAATTACGTGATAATAGAAACATATTTGAATTTTTGAATTTGCCGGTGTAAAAATGTATGCGGTGTCGTCGTTACGGTTACTACGGTTTTCGGAGAAATCCTTTATCTCTTTTCTGTCATATTTAATTGTATTGCATTGAAAGAGAGGCTTTATGATTATTGATTTAGTAGAATTGGTAAATATTCCGCGCTTGCTCGTACCTTTACCGTTCCCGGGAGAATTTCAATGCCGGTTAACATCCAGTAGTACTGACATAAATTGTAGACGGATTGTCAGGTGTGGACATCCGTCTGAAACCTATCTACTGATTTACTAAAATGCTGCCTTAAATTCTCTTAAAAAATAACATATATGAAAAATTTTATGCCATTA
The DNA here is from genome assembly GCA_022494985.1 of Micrasema minimum. NCBI lineage: Eukaryota > Metazoa > Arthropoda > Insecta > Trichoptera > Brachycentridae > Micrasema > Micrasema minimum. The sequence goes on from JAGVSP010000833.1 coordinate 117,727, forward strand.
ATAGTTTTCATAATAACTCAAATGAATGGTATTCTTGATGTGGTGAAGAATTGGATCATATTGAAGTATTGCATGGCGGAGAATTTTATGAAATCTCATTTCTAAGGCGGTTCGTCTGAACTCTATTTTAATAAAGACGTGATAAGAATAATAATACTTAATCTCAAAACAAAATAAATCTTATAAGAAAAGTTGATTTTAATCAACTCTAGAAAGAAGCAGATTTGAAGATTCTATGCCCTTTATGATTGGATTGGTAGGTTAACAAAATTTGAACCAATCATACCAAACAATAGGTATATTATAATTGACAAAATGTTTTTAATTAATGTTATATTAAACACAGTTGTGATTTGATTTTCTTTATTGTAAAATTGGCGTCCTCCGTAGCGTAATGGCTAAGACGCTGGACTCACGATATGGAGGTTTTGGGTTCGATTCCCGGTGAGAGCACTAATGTCAAAAGTGATATTTTTTAAGACCGGGTGTTTGAAGGCCTCTCTGCTATTGGGAATCCTGGCCCGTTGTTCTCAGTTTTTGATTGGTTTTTATTTATTCTACCCATTTACTTAAGTAATCTATTACAAGAATCTTTCAATTATGGTAATTTATTATACTTGTTCAAATAATAACAAATGTTTTGTGCATACCTACATTTAATCATTTGTATTGATAAGAAAAACACATTATTTGTTTAACGCGACGAACAGCAAAACAATTTGTTTTAGTTAAAAATTGAAGTTTCTTTTCGTGTGTTATTTTATTTGTCAAATAAAATATAGTAATTATCTGGTAGTCAAACAATTTTTTTTATGCATATTGACTAAACATGGTAAGCTTACAGTTTATTACAAATTGTATAAACACATTTTTTTTGTACTGGTTAAAATTTTCACAGATCGTTAATTAGTAATTTTAATTCGGAAACTTTAAGGAATGTTTGAGTATAATAAATAATTTGAAAAGACGATGGTATATACATTTTCTTACCATTTTGCGTGGAACTTAATCCGTAAATTTTCGCTACTTAACGCTACAAATTTGTACTGAAGTTGCGTAAGACCCTTATTATACTAATTAAACTTGTAATTAATTTTAAATATTCATCAATTTTGTACAAACTCAGAAAATCTTAGATCATGTACTTACTTAGTCTAAAACGATACTAAAATACTGCTTCTACTAAACACAAGTTTGATTTAAATACCAGATTTAAATATTAAAATAGTTATATTTTAAAAAGTCAATTTACGGATACTCATTACGTTTAGAATTTTCTACATTTCATCGAGACGAGGTGAAGACATTTAGAAGTTTGCTAAAAGACAGTGGATGAAGAGGGCGAAGAATTGGGAAGAGTGGAGGCCAATGTACACGAGCAGACCTACATGAGCTGAAATGGCATCTTAAAAATCTTGTGACGCTCATATAAATACTCGTATGTCTTTATTTTTTTTAAAAATTCACATGGCCCAATTACATCTAAAAAGGTGGATTACACTACAACATCTAGAATTGAAAAAGTAACTATTCATTTTTTGTGACCTCACCGGTAAATCGAAACCGATGCCTAGCGTTCTAGCCTTTACACCGCGGGGGCCGCCTCCTCTTGATTAATCTTTGATTGAAAATATTTTTTTTAATAAGTATGCTGGTGGTAGGAGAGTTGGATCAAATGATGGCGAATGATTATAAATTAAATGTGACTTTAATGTGTATACTCACTTCCATCGAAGTAAAAACATTGTTTGTTTGAAATGAACAGTGCTTTCTGATAACATTAAAGTTTAACAATAATTATAAACATATAATATAAAATGATCTAGTACCTATCAGTTAGTCGTTATTGTTGTATTAGACATTTCAATAAAATTATTTGTATTCTATGGCAGACAATTCCAAAACAATATTACCATATCGGCAATATGTTATATCATTATACAGTCAGTGATCAGGTAAAATAAAGTAAGAGGAATGACCTCGTTTTCTCATTAAATTGGTCGTGGGAAGCCTGAGATTGATGATTATTGATGGTTTGCGAAAACGTAATGACATTGGCTGTAAAACGTGTTTTTATTTTGATATTTATGATTTTTACCGTTGAATGGAAATGGTAAACAGGTATTATACAGTACTGTTATAAAATACGACGCACCAAATAACATAACCACAAAACTGCTAAATTAAATTGAAAAGCAAAGAAAATTGGTTGGGCAAAAACCAATATTCTCCTTCTTTCTGTGGCAGCTGTTTTCGACTTTTTGAAAGTAAACCCCATAATTGAAATATTTGACCGAAAGATTGCAAATATATTATTTATTTAAATTAAACTGTTTTAGGGAGTGATATCGGGTTTTTAAATATTTTTAATACGTTTAGAAGGTATCTATTACTTAACTCACTCGTGCAATAATTAATCATAAGTACAGAGTTACTTCACAAACAAAACATATTATTTTTATGGTGTTTTCATTTTATTTCGTTGGCAACCAGTTAACAAAACAAAAAACCGTGCATTAAATTCGGTTGTTTTTTTTAAGGATCGGTTTATATAATTCAATAAAAAGGGAAACATGTAAGTTAGGTAGAGTAAAAATTATTGCTACTCTGTTATTGTATCTAAATAAGTATTTTTCAATGAGTTTCTACTACTATGTATTACTTCTATTATTATCTCAAATGTAAAGCCCAATAATTTCAATACACAATATAAAATAATATACTTTAATAAAACTACTTATTTATTGTTTACTTCGTGTCAACTAAGGAAAAAATAATAATCTCCGTTTAGATTAAGAGCGATACGACATTTGAGGTTTAGTGTCATTTTCCGTGTTCGTTCAGTGAATAAATTTGACAGTACATTACAATGTTGTAGTTGAACAAATGTGTCTATAAATTACCTATTCAAAATATATGAAGATAACAAATTAAATGCGGACTATGCGTGCGATGAAATAACAAATATTTGGATGCGAAAATGAAAATTTGCGGAACTGAATGTGAATAATGAGGAGCATTTGGTCTGACTATATTGATTTATGGACACCGAGGCTTTTAAGTAGAACCTTTTTTTATTTTAGTGCGTAATTGATACTAAATCATGACCAGGTTTTTGGAGTCAGGAAACAGTACTTTTTTGTAAAAGATAAGAGCTTGGCAACTTCAATGGATACATATTTACGGTTGGAAAAGACAATTTTTGCAAAACTTTTAAAACTTATTGTAGATATTTTGTTTAGCATATTGTGAAGAAATCGCTATTATTCATTTCAATTCTGTGATGAAATTTGTAACTTAGGTACAGGATAGATTTATGCAGGTACCAACTCCGTGTTTAGACAATAATTTAAATCATCATGGGTCCTAATTACATAAATATTAAATTTTACCTCAACGAAAATTCATTATTCTTCTATTTTGCTTTAAAAAAACAATGCAGATTTTCTGCTTATCATTATAAAAATGAAAAACACACGTTTAATGCCACATGACTATTAAAAATGACTATTAAAATATGCACTATTAAAAACAAATTAGATGCTGAAATATTAATGTGTTCATTTAAGATATTAAAGATAAAATAAAGAAGGTCCTTATTATAAGAAATAATTACCTACATATTTACTGACAGTGACTGTAAAAAAAGTACAAAAATACCAATAACGTTTTTAAACAAATAAAAAATACCTTCGCGTAGCTTTTAGTAAAAAATACAGGTTTTTCATAAGAGTTAGTATATGTACATACCAAATTTTAACAAATTTTGCTCAAATATTTGATTTTCAAATTCCTACTAACTTAATTTAGTGGCGTACTTGCGGTATACATTATGATCGGAATAACCTGTTGATTCTTCAAACGGAAAATGATGCTACGTATTAAATTCCCGCTGAGAAATATTTTCCCCAAAATTACATATTGTATGGAAAGTAATCACCCTGTTCTTCTATTGAGAAATTATATTTTGGAAGATCTTAGCCTGAAACTGATATTCGTACACAATGTGAAATTCTGACTAAGATGTTATTGACAAGCATTTGATGTAACAATAAGATATACCAAAACAAACCTTTATTTCCGATGTGTATTTTTATTAGTGTCGTACTGCCATTTATGTATATGGTGACAATTTGGATTACCAAAACACATACGTTTACACACCAATTGATTAAACACATTTATTCACACCATTTTTTATCAATTCAACCACCATACGTCTCAACACAGCTGGTATTGTTGTCACAGAACCGTCAACAAGCGCGGTAAAAGCTCCGCGACAAAATAAAGACGTCACGCAACGTCCGGAGATTAATTGACCGAAAATAAAGTCGACTCTTATCGCCGGCAAGGAGCCTACATACATACAACGCGACGCATATGGCCGACGCGCGAAAACCGGAAAAACTTTCGAAGCTTTTCGCGACGGCGCGGCGACGTTAGATTCACGGGACGACGCACGAGATACGTCCGCTCGACGAGGCGGACTGCGCGGGACTGCCGGGACTGGGGCGCGAGGCGAGAGGCGTCTTCTCCTTCTGTTGCCTTTGATTTGCAACGTTAACAGAATATAAAGATGGCTGATTACCAGAACCCGAGTACCTCAATAACTTGGTACCCACTCACCTGCATAGTCCTTCTGATTAGCTGGTTACCTAGAGTCCCTAAACTTGAAGTCAGTATCCAGGGTTCCCCGCAGAACGCAGGCTCCCCTAAAAAGAAGGCGCCTTTGATTTTCCGAGACTATTACCCAGACCGACGGAAACAAAATCAATAATCACAATTAAATAAATTATAAATAGAACTATTGCTTTGGGCTATCAAAAAGATAGGATTTTACTGGTAAACTAGCATCTCAAAAAAACCCACATAACTTAAATTTGGCAAAATTTTCAATTTTAACCTTAAAAGTCAGTATAGTTTTGCATACTGCACTGGATTTTACAACAACTTTAGTAGGAATTTCAGAAAAGTCATAATTTAAATTCCTACATAACACAATATAATTAAAAAATACAATTCGTCTAGAAAAACAGTTTTGTAATCTGTATTTTTTCTTCGCTTATTTCTCTTTTAAAATAATTAATAATTAATACAATACGTTTGTATATTGGTCATTTTATGTATAGCTAATATAAAAAAATAATCAACATTAAGAAGCATTATCAAGAGGTTTTGGAGAAACTGTAAATCAATTTCAATTTACCAAAAATACACGGCTGTGTATGTATTTTATTGCGATTGATGACGTGGAACGAACATTTGATGGAAATAAGCAGTGAAATCTATAATAGTATAGATGTGTGTAGTGTAGATGTAGAAAGTAGGTTTTCTATACCTTACACCCGATCCTTTTGTAAATTGAATTTCAAAACTTGACTCCTTATTATACTCCGTATTTCTTATTTGATATCATATTTGAGTAAATGAAGCAAGTTGTGTATAATAAATAAATTGAATCAAATTCAAAAACTATAACGACGGTGGAAAGGAAAATGGTTCCAAGCGACATAATATGTTCAAAGGAAAATTATGCCAAGAGACATATACCTAATCTTATTATGTCACTTGGTAACATTTTCCTTAGCGCGTATTATGTCGCTTGGTAATTTTTTCCTTTCAACCGTCGGGGAAAGTAGTGACGAAGTGCTGATTTAATACAACTTATTTTACAGAAGGTACTCAATATATATTAAATATACTTACCGACGCGTCGATATAATATTTTTAAAAATTCATTATACGGTGTATACCATGGACTTACGTAAGACTGATCATCTTGCCTTCATGTAACAAATGATCAAGGTTCACAGCATTTGGTGTACCAATGCAGAGCCCTACACACCATTGTGTGCGGATAAGGGAGACTAGTAGTAGTAGTATAAAATACCAATTGATATTGATATGAATTGTAGTGATGTGTCCTTAGACAGAAAGTCCGATTATAGTCCGTTATATGAAATAAATAAATAAAAAGTAAGAACGTGAAATTAAATCGAAGGTGAAGCCATGTTAATCAAGAAATAAATAACAATAATGAAATATAAAAATTCACTAGAAGTACAACAATGAAATATAATATGGCTGTATTACCCAATATTATTTTTGTAGTATTTATGAAAACAAATAAGTACCTACCGTTTATTAGCACAAAATAATGTAGTAAATTTGTTTTGTGAAAATTCTGTAAATATTAAACTTGATAGATGATTACGGAAGTAATGAAAATATTGTAAACATCAAAGAAAATTTCATTCAACTATAAATTATTTTCATGTGCGAATTTTCTTTGAGGAAGATATTTGATATGAGGCTTCGAAAAACACTTACTTTATAATAATATAATGTAAATTTGTACATTTTTTTAAAATTATTAAATTATATAAGGTTTAAGATTGCATTAAAACACATCACTAAATTGGTTTTTATATAAAAAATATTGTTTTTTTTACTAAGCATATTTTTTGTGACTTTGTATTTTCATGGGAGTTCGATTCTGAGAAATACCTATATATATACTCGTATATATATATAACGAGACTCGAAATCGCACTTTTGGAGATTTGAAATATCCAATATTTACTCTATAATTGTTATTTTCAGGGGATCATAATAAAGTTGAATAGTTTTACAAAATGTGTAAAATCGCCAGTTCTTCATTTTTTGTTCACCCTTAATATAAAATTTAATTACTTTATTGGTTATGGATTATTAATGAATTATTAGAAATCGGAAATAATTTTCCAAGTATTTATCTTTTATATTCTAACATTATTTCCCAAGTGCAATTAATTCACCTACTCCATACAAAAATATTTATATTGACTAGTCTATCATCATATTATTGCTCAATTGTGCACAAAGATAGGTTAGGTTGTTTCCTGCATAAAATGAACGCGGCCATTTCTCCACATAATCGTAGTCCTTAATTTTCTCCCTGACAAGTAACAATAGAGCAACATTTTTTTCAACAAATTTTAGATATCGACAAGAAGCATCTTTGCGTCGTATTATTTTTTTCCTACTTTTTTTTTTAAAGGAGATAAATACATTATTTAAACAATAAGACAATACAAGCACGCTACGTGTGAAAAAATCATAGCTCTAGAACTGAAATTTTTAGGGAAAAAAAGCGACGACTACAAGAGTTCAAATTTTTCCCATACAACTCTAGAAAAAAATAACTCATTTAAAATTTCTCTTCTGTCGACAACTGGATGCAAATAAAGACTGATATTCCCACTTCTCTGATGTATTTCGTGAAGACGTGAGACTTGCAAAAGAAATCTTACCAGATTTGTTCTGTGAAGAACCTGTTTCTCAGTATAAGGAACCGAAATCCCCATAATATAACATAACATGCATGTAAACATACTTTTACTCAGTTTATTTTCCCCAGGTAAGCCTGTTGCGGTGCTCTTAGCTCTGGTGCATCTTCTTGGAACTCAGTTCATAGGCTCATTTTTATACGTACCGTAATGTGCACGTAAAATGCAGAACAATAGGCAAAAGGAACGGGCAATATAGATTTCAATCACATTACTAACTTATTCGAATCGGTTGTGGCCCATTGGTAGAGTCGCGGCCTCTGAGTCCAGAGATCCCCGGTTCAAATTAACACTCTGCCACTTGGTACTTGACGACTAAATTCCACGTTACGTGTGTCAGGTGCGTTATAATAGTCTGGTAAACAAACATTTTTTGTGAAAGCAGAAAAATAAAACTAAAAATCAAAAGGACATCGGTGCAATTCGTTTATAAATCGGACAATTAATGAGCGAGATACAATAATTTAAATTTTGATTTATGTTAAAATTTTGTACGAACGCGATCGGTGACTGATCGTATGTGAAAGAAAAACTATATATGATTGTTAATCTCGCTTATTATTTATCCGATTTACGAATTGATTACACTGATGGTATTCTGATTCATCGCTTTATATTTCTGCATTCTTAGAAAATGTTGATTTTCAGATTGGTACTTAAATTTTATTAGGAATAAGAATAAAATTCATTTATAATTCACAACGTAGCTGTAGTAATTTTTTTTCATTATTGAATTTTAAATTTTTAGAAAATAAATCATTTTAAATAAAAGAAGCCACTTGAATCGGCCGAAAACAGATAAAAATAATGATAAACCTTTTCCTTCCTTAAATTATTTGTCTAAATTGATTATTAGTAATTTTTTACATGTCTCATGGGCATGTATTGTCCATAAAATATCGATTCAGTGTTTTGTAAATCTTAATAATAATCAAGTATGTAGTAACTGTACCATCTAGACTTTTGTTAAAAGATTTGTTTTTCAAGACCTTGTTTATATTATATTTTATGAGTGTTTGAGTTAAGTATGCAAAAATGTTTCAGATTATCAGTACTATCCGTAAAACAAAGACGTATGTACAAATAATTTTATATTAAATGATATAATCTTTGATGTTTATTATGATTTAAGTAAGTTGAACACAAGTTAAATCTGTAAAAAAAGCTATTGCCTCCTCTCCTCAAATTTTCAATTTTGTAGATACGTTTTTGTGTTAATGACTCATTGGCAGATACGTAAGTAGTAATTTATTGAAAACTTTAAATATTGATGAAATACTGTGGTTTAAAGGTTAAATAAATAAAGTAATCGTTAACACACTATAACAATATAAATCTATGAGGTCAAAAAACAGAAACGACGAACAGGAGATACATACAAACTAGTATGTAATAATTTAATAAGGGTTTATCTTAATTACCTCTTTTAAATGAGTTTTGGTTCTAGTTAAGCCTTGAAGGTTCGTTACTTGGTTGACGGGCAAATAGACGGCACGTGCATAACATCAGCCAACACCAACAGAATTAAGTAAACACGGGGGGGCTGGGCTGGGGGCTGGGCTGGGGGGCTTGGGCTGGGGCTTTGGGGACTGTTTTACAGAGGGTGGGAAAAGGCAGAGGTGAGTGGGTATGTGAGTACCACCAACACTTAGCATTCAGCTAAAGAAAAAGTCAAGACGAGAGTTTTAAAAATGTAATTTGGATAAATATAACACCGAAGTGTTCGGAATAACTCAACGAAACTGGAGATTATTAAATTCCTAGAACTTATCATAATATTTACTTTTCCATCCTAATTTTACAATAGATATAAACCATTATTTGAGCTACCGCGGATTTGGTCTTATTGGTGTCTATATAAAACATTTATTAACTAGTGATTAAATTACATGCGTAGATTAATAAACATACTTTCAGATAATAATTGATTACGATTGCGCTTTGTGTATAAATGCAGTTTCCTGTGCACAATTAGGTGCAGGAAAGGAAGGGTTTTTTCGTATCAAGGTACGAAGGTACCTACATAAATTGTATTATATGGTATTATATATTAAAATATACTGTTTCATGTTTTAAAAAAAAAACTCGCAAATTACTAGCAAACTAGTGGAAGCCATTCAAAAAATTAGTAAACCGTATAACTACTGCAAACTCTCACCGAGATATTTATAAGTGACTTGCTGATTTGTAAGCTTTCTAATGACGTTGTTAAAGCTTGCACCAAAAAGCTTACGAAACAATATAGATCGCTCAAGTCCTTAGCTTCACAAATAATAAATATGCAAACAATATATTTTGAGTAAGAACGAGCCCTTCACAAACTAACTTCATCACGAAATTACATCGGCCTTTTAATAGGGACAATCTCGATTTTACTTAATAACACTGTCGCAGGACTAAGCATAATTTGAAGCAGGCCTCTTTAAACACCATTATTCCATCACACTAATCAAGATTTTACGTTAAGATTACATTGTCCATTTTGCAACTAAAATACCAAAACGCTGTGTGACCGAAATACTTTATATTTTTTGGTGTGAAATATATACTAGGGGTCGTAATGTAGGCAGAGGGGGTAGGATACGTAAATTAGTCACATTTCATACAATCTTTTCACCCTTCTACTGATTACGAAATGCAAATATAAGGCAGACGAAAACATTATTTTTAATAGAATTTTTATTTTTCCAAACTAGACGCCACGAATTTTTAATAATTTAACTATTAAATAATACTTTTTAACTGTTTAGTACCAAATAAAAAAAAATAGTAACGTTACTTTGCTAATACAGTTTTTTTTAAATAAAAACGTTGTACTTACATCAATTTATGCATAAAACAAAAACTCAGTTCTGTTGGAAATTTAAAAAATCTGTGAGAGTATTCGTTATTATAAACATTTTGAGTGTGTCCAAATACTTGTAGACAAAAACTGGATTTCATTCATTACGGGCTAATAATTACAATTTGACATCTCAACAGAGACGAGAAACTTGGAAGGGAATATGGATATCTAGGCATTTACAGGGCTTATGACCTGTCATCGGCTGATCCATTGAGAAAATTGTTGACAGAGAGTTCACATATGAAGCGTCGCGCCATTTTACTGTATATTGGCAGATATGGATATCAAATACTAGGTGAAATGGGGAATGTTGTAAATACATCAAAGTGGCCACTTAACCCAGCTAATGACAGGTCGTAAGCCCTGTAAAACGCCTAGATATCCATATTCCCTTCCAAGTTTCTCGTTTCTGTTGAGATTTCAAATTGTATTCGTTATTATTTAATTTTGGGTTCAGTTGTAATTATCTTGTATATTTTTTAAATTTTGATTGATGAAAACTGTGGATTTTTTAATGAATAATACAGAAATTTTAGTCAGTCCAGTGTTTGTATGTGATATTACCTACTGTGAAAACTCATTAAGTTAAAATTTCACGTAGCTCTCGTCAGCTCTAATCTAAGATCATTACCTAATGCTATACTACTAAAAGTGGGGTTTATCTACTTATTTAACCAACACCCAGGTTTATGATATAAAAATAAATATGGTAAGTATAAAGCTCGGAAAACACTGAATTAAATTGACTGAGAGTACAAAAAACAGTACTTAAAAACGAATTTATGTATGTTTTTATTCGTTGTGATCGATATTGGCTATGCAATAACCCCTATGTGAATTTATTAAAGTGATATAAACGTTCATAAAATTCACACGTTTATGACTCGTGGCTAATAAAAAATACGTTAATTAAGGATACCTGTATATTTATTACTCCAACTATGGAAACGTGTATTTTATGTTTGTGGCGGTGGGTGAGGTTTATTTTACCATTTATTAATAACCAAATAATGTCATATTTACTTTTAAAATTCCTTTCGTTTATTTTCCTTAATGCAGTTGATCTTTATAATTTGTAATTTTTCAGCTAGAAAAGATGAAAAGATGAGCAATGCTTCAGAGCCAATCCTCTGTATAATTTATGAAATATTAATCTAAAAATCAATAGAGATTAATTTTTCAAATTGATCCCGCCGCGCCTGTAATCGAACTCGATTCTTCATGCACGGTAGTTTACTACTTCTCCACAAAATGGATTTTTTTTAAACTATGAACTTTAATTGAACAATATTACGTATTTTTTAATGTTTTGTTTCGCTGACATTTGACTTTAAAAAAACAGGATTAGTGACTTAGCTTCATAATAAATAGTTTGTGGGATCCATACTATGCTTCACATATTAGGGAAAACGGATGAAAAAGATTCAATATAATATTACACACTAACTCAAGAATGGAATTTGATGCGTAAGTCAGATGGTCGGGCTTGTACGAATTTTACTAAGGAAAAGAATATAATTTACTTCCTTCGTCAGTCGTAACACTTTTACACTGCAAGTATTTTCTAAAAAAAAATCCGTTGAGGAAAATGGAGTAGGTATTAAGATTATAGGAATATAATTTTCCCTATTTCATAATTTAAGGTATCTTCGCCTTGATTCAAGTTTCAAGTTCATAAAAGACTTTTTTTTACGAAGGCGTTGTCTTCATAACTTTTTTTCTAACTTTCTAAATTATTAAAAAAATCATTTCATACACATTTTCAAATTTTACACAGGAGTTTCTAAGTGGAAAATCTAGTACTCAGAACACTGCGAAATGTATTTTCTAGATTGGTTTGCACGAAAAACTTTTATTAATTTAAGTTTTTTTTAACGAAAAAACTTCTAAATTAATTTTTAAAAATGTACTGCTTATATTATTATTTTTGAATCAATTAATAATGTATTATATTAATTTCGTATCGAAACTACCCTAAGTTATCTGATAAAGCTTTTTTGTATTTATTGTAGAAGAAATGGCCAAGTGTCATTAGTCCGCCCATTGATAATAATTGTTACGTACCGTGTATCATAATGTATCTACTATCTACCATTAAAAAAAGATTATTATTTTTATACGGTTTTTTGGTTTTTGCAATATGAACTCCACTTATTAAAACATAAGAAACATTGTAGTTTGTATAATAATATTACCAAAATATTTCAATCTCGGGGTTGCTTGTATTTAGTCGTAAATAACTGTGCACGAAAGCAGGAAGAGAGTTATGGTGTACTGGGATTCGAAGTTTAATTTTGCAATCATTATCATATCAGCCCGTAAAGGTCAACTGCTGGACATAGGCCTCCCTCTGCCGCCTCCATTCCTCCCGATCCTGCGCCGTCACCATCTACCGTCGTCAAGCAAACTTCTCGATAACGTACACCCATCTCATCGGCCATGGAATTTGCATAATTTAGCAATATTGTTGTTTATTTATTTATTTTAAACTTCATGTGCAATTACATAGCAAGAGTACAAGGGCGGGTTTTTTACTTTAAAGCAATATCTTCCCACCCATCTTTAATGTCGTTGCCCCAATATGCCACCAAAATTTAATAGATTTAAAGTAAAACATCCTGTATAAGGTATTAATATCGATAACAACATGCTACAGATATCTATCCTATAGATTAAGTTAACTTAGGTTGATGTATGTATTATCTCCTAATTTCTAATCGGTAATATGCATTGAAATCTACCACCGGACTTTGGCGAATTTCCATACTAATTTCAGAATATTCCCACTTCGCAGACAGGGATATTAGATTTCTAGTCTCTATGGCTAATCTAATTGGACAAATGTATGAATAATGAAACTACTTTGAAATCCGAATAACTTATAATCGGTTTGCGGTTTCATCATCAAGTAATGAATATCAGTATGTTGCTATATATAAATATTTAAAAAAACATGTATCGAATAATTGATCTAATGAACGATTAGATCGTGGAACAAATACGAGAGGGACCAGTTCAGTTTTTCAGTCCCAGCTTTTCGTTATAAAACAGAAGCTCTAAAACAGTCTCATCGCACTCTTTTTATTAAAAAAAAACTCCTCCGCATAAATAGTGACAACACTATACGGATCAACAATAAAACACAACACTTTAATTTACGTATTTTTTTATTATTTTTAAACAATTTAAACAACAATAATTTAACAATCTAATTTTTACAAAAGCTTTTGACAAGATTTATATACAATATTAACACAACGCTATACCTCACCACAAATAAATCACCATACCTACATTTAATTTTTTAATTAACTTACGTAACTTAAAATAAGGACAACTTGAGCCCAAAATTTCTAAAACTACTAGCTATAAAGATTTTATGAAAGCTACTGTAATGAAATGAGAGTTAATATTTTCAGGAAAGATTTTAAATGATAAGTGATTCAACATGTATACCGGAAATTTTTTGTTCCTCTAACCGTGAGGTATTTAATTGTTCACGACATTTAATTTGTTAACTTATGTAACTTAAATTTAAAGGGACAACTTGAGTAAATGTTTTGTAACGAAACTTCTATCAGTTTTAATGTGTCAGTAATATGGACATCTTGTTACGAAGCTAATCGTAAGTGTTATCGAGAAATGTCAAATCGGTTGATTATAACGTATATGTTAAAAAGTCATCAAGCGAGGCTTCAGCTTCAGCAATATGGAATCTTGTTACGAATTTTATCGATTAGAATATCGAGAAATGTCAAATCGGTTGATTATAACATCGAATAAAGTCATGAGGTTCAGCTTTTCTAAAGTATTAATGATTTTCGTAATGATTTCTAAAGTATTAAGTAAGATCACGTGCCCGATCACTAATGTATCTACATGTACGTGGATATATCGCATTATATCGTACGCTAGGTAATATTTATGATAGAAGCCTTAAAAATTTTACAGAAACTGATAAACATAATACGCCATGTTGTCAAGTAGTACACAACCCAGCCGGTGACCGGTCTTAAGCCCTGTAAACGCCTATTTACGCGATATGCGGTTCTGTTATAATAACGGCTGCAGAGCGCTCCACAAGCTTCCACGACACTGCTTGGTGAGTGGAATGTTTGCGGATGCAAGATTCACGCACTGGGATGGTCTGTTAGCGAGATTACGAGCAAAATCGCCATTATCATCCAGTTGGTGGAACTCCGGTGTGAGCTGAACTGTGGCAGCACTGGAGCGAGATACTGAATCAGTGATGTTTTAAATTATTTTCGTTAGGTATATTATTAACCACTCAAGCGACAACCCAAATACCTAAAAATAGCTGTAGCGTCCCCATACATATTTTTTTGCGCGGCACTACGACTAGGTACGGATTAATCGTTATAATGTTTACCAATCAATAATATTGACCCAATTTTCCAGTTCCGATCGTTGAGTGCCGAATTTGATAAACCTACATTGATTAATTTAAAAAATAAATATGCAGAAAAGTATATACAATCATATTTAATTTATTATTAAGGTACTATTATTCAATGGGCGCAAATAAGAAGGCTGGAAAAGTAAAAATCAAGTGCGCAATGCCTATGTAGTATTTTCCAAACAGTTTTTACAACGTTAACCACCGGAAAACAAAAACGATCATCTTTTTTAAATATTTAATACGTAGAATATCACTATCATTTCAAATAAACGAGTTTAATTTACCATCAAGATCGAATGTTTCGTCCATTGTAATTGAAGATTGATATCGATGAAATAACAAACACGAATAAAAAAAAGCCCGCAACAGAACTTACTGGATATTTTTCATGAAATGTATTCCTTTCAAAAGCAATATGAAATATTTAGCTGAAAAGGAGGGAGACACGCGCCTAGAGAGGTTTAGCTGTTTCCATAGCTACTGAAAATACCTGAAAAAGGAATTCCTCTGAAATGTATATCGTTAAGGAAACAAATTTGTTTTACAAATATCCTTGTTAAATTCACAAAAGAAACACCGTTTATTTGCTTGTTCAAGACCTGTTAAATTAATCAAGGTATTTTAGTTACATTATCTAATAAAAGCCGAAACAATATTTTACAGAATTAACAAAAAAAATTGCCGTACTCATATCGTACATGTGTGTAAAATTTATTACAGATATAAAAAATGGCCTTAGCATTTTATTCATAATCATACAAATTATATATTTTTCAATTAAATACTTAATATTGAATTTTTGCATGTATATAGAAATAAAAGGCTTGCCTTAATATGAAAAAATATTGTTTATCTATAATTGTACTATTAAGTGACAACATAAAAATGTGTATGTAATTGTTTTAAAATAAGAAAATCCTGCAGTGTATCATCGTGAAATATGACGAACAAATGTCGCAGTCGGTAAGAAATAAAATAAGCCTTAAATCATAAACTAAATCTATCAAAATACGCTGCGTCTTGTACTGAATTTACTTCCTTTGTTTTTACCGAAATTGTTATTCATACTCCGATCGTTCCCATTTGAAACCCTATAAATTTTGAACTAGATATCAGTTTCATGTTTATTCTTCAAAGTCGAATCAATGATAAATAATGTTGTTTATGCGGGAAGTCACGTAAAGAGTTATATAAGGACCTATATTCCTTTACCCTTTGCAGTTGAATAGTTCTTGTCTCTACAGTTTGGGTTGAAATGTCCCGAAGTGTTTTATTACACGATAAACTTTATGCCTGTTTTATAGAATCGGTTGAACGTAAGTTCATTCGATTTTTAAATATTTTGTATCAGTCTAGAGATGAGAAATCAATGTCGTTATACCAAGGTACCTTGACATGTTGATGTTATGGCTGAAGACTTACGCGCACTTTACACGAGACAGAAAACTGTACGTTTTACTATGGAGTATTCAAACTATCCCGTATAAAGCGAAAACTGTATGGAATATTGAATAGTCGGCGTGACGTTTGTCTGACTTAAAAGTTAATGTATTTTATGTAAACGCTTAAGTAAAACGTAAAAAAACAAATAATACATTTACATTAGGTATATTAACAATTTCCTGCAAACATACGATAATAACTTACGATCGCGCTTAAAAAAAAAACATAGCGGGTCTTGTGACAGACTGTACAATTTTCTGAACAAAAAACTGCACATGACTGGATGGCTGTAACATTTGGCCTTAAACATACTCGTTATACATTTTTTTGTTGATGTAGATATATTATTATATATAATATATATCTCCGATTCATCAATCTGTAATTTTTTTTCTTGTTTTTAACAAATTATTTAAACAACCTTAACAGGCCTTGACGCCTTATTACATTAATTAGGATTATATTACAAATAATCAAAACATAAGATTTTTTTTTTTACTTGGTCAGATGTATCCGGACGCCGAAGCTCTCATGTTCAGCGCTTTTTGCACTAAAAACAATATCTACAGAAATAGATTATCATCTGTATCATGAAGGCCATAAGAATCTACGGGGTTTGATCTCTGTATAATATGTAAAAGTTCTAATATGACTAATAATGTAAAATAGCTGTTAGTAAGGAATATAATTAAATTTCGTAATTAAAGGTTCAAAAGCGAAAGTCAAATAATTGGGGTAGTAAATAATTAAAGCATGACCTTTCAAGTTTATTCTTTGGCGAAATGTCAGACTGGAGAGTATCGAATTCAATTAAGTCATATTTTAGGGCTTTGATTATAACACTTTCTAAGGGCTGTAGAGTTGTCGTAGAGTCGAGTAAGAGTCGTGCAGTCGTGGGGTCGGAGTCATGAAGTTAGGGTCAAAAGAAATTTAAGTGGTCTGAATCTATAACAAAAAAACTGAATCCGATTACGACACTAAAAAAACATTGAACTATCTGATCCAAGTCGAGATCTAAGTTAGTTAAGGAGTCGAAGTTGAGGAGAAAATGTCATATAGTCTGAAGCTTTTCACATCCCTGCAAATTGCTATTAAACTAAAAAGTCTATCGATTCGCTTACGACATTATTTGTCTAAAGCTCTCACTTTCCATTTATCGGTATATGTAAGCTACTACGTAATTAATTATTATCCTATTAACGATGTCAATTATTTAATTTAATGCAACATTTGGTATTAATATGGTTCAGAAATTAAGTTGATCAGTTTTCTAAGAGGTTTTCTTACCTAACTAGGGCCCAAGACAGCAGACTTCTGAGTTTTGAGAATAAGTGTCTTAGAAGAATTTTAGGTGTGCGGTGGTTTGACTTTGTAAGGAACACAGAGGTGAGGCAACGGACACAGCAACCCTTGGTATCTACTGTCATCCGGCGAAGGCATTTCGGCTGGCTAGGCCATATACTACGTATGCCTCCCGAGAGCCTTAACCATGCTTGCCTATTTTACAAGGCATCAAGTTCTCGGCGTCCCGGTCGTCCACTGTTGACAATTCGTCGGCAGTTTGCGTTAGAGCTGCGGGACGTGGATTTGACTTGGGAGGATGCGCGGGAGCCGATCGCTTGGCCTGGAGGCAGTTTGTGGATTCCATATGCTCCACATAGGGAGCGGATATGGTATAATGAATGAATGAATTTCTTAAAGGTTTAAGACGCACATTTTAATGCCAAAATGACAATATTTATTTTCGTGAATACTACCACTGTTTCCCCTTATCCCTACCCAACGGTGCATAGGGCACTGTATATAATATTAAATTTTGTGACCAAGTTTAATTGAATTCCTTCTAATGTATGTTCGACAACTGATACTGTCCTAATCGCACAAAAAGATAAATCAACAATATTAAAATATCATTAAAATATAAATGCACTTTTAATGTAATAAAAAAAACTTTTAAATAGGTTTGGTACTTCCGAAATATGTATTTTTATTATTTTAATCTATGATGTTGCTCTATTCATCACGTGATCGTAATGTAAATAGATGTTTACCGTGAAACTCTCTTGACGTGGTATTACATTCCCAATTTAATAATACAGGAAATTGTGATTGATTACCTTCTAGGATACTTTTTGTTTCCATTTCCATGTTCCCGTTCAGATTTGAGAGTAGGTATTAGATATGTAGGTACTTTTCCCGCGTGACGAAGAATCAGTATCAATCCTCGACAGAAGGGTTGTGTGTACCTAAATATGGGTAATTTTATCTAGCGGCATTATACTTTGCCAATAAAAACAGGTGCTTTATCGAATATTCCGTCTTAGATTAAATGGAAAATTTTTTTATTTCTGTAGCTTAATTAGATGAATTTTTAATTTTTTTACATATGGCTTTTGCATCTCAAATCATGGGTATTCATTGTTCATGTTTCTTAAATAATTTTCATTTATATTAGTTCCTTACATATGAAATTGGCGTTTTGTATGGGAGGAACATAATTTTTTTTTTTTTTAATATACTATATTTATTTAATCAAGTAGTATGTACCATTGCTATCTATGCACTTTTGCCATCTCATAGGTAGTTCATCGATCCCTTTACTAAAATAACCATTCGGACGGGAATCAATAAAATCTTTGAAGTCGGTTTGGACTGCCCCATCGGAGTTGAATTTTTTCCCTTGCAAGAAGTTATCCAAATTTCGAAAAAAATAGTAATCTGTTGAGGTAAGGTCCGGAGAGTACGGTGGATGTCTTAGACATTCCAATTAAAGCTCTTCTAATTTGGTAGCCGTCTGTTGTGCAGTGTGTGGTATAGCGTTATCATGAAGCAGCAGTGGCCTAGAGCGATTAACCAGCCTCGGTTGTTTAGCAGCTAGCTTTTCCATAATGGTTTGCAGTTGCTGACAAAAGACATCAAATAACGCGATATTTCAAGTTTTCCATTTTGTAAACTGAGTGACCTAAAGAAAAAAACAATTGAGGAAAAAACAAATGAATTATAATTTTCGAAACACAAATATCTGAGTATGTATAATGTATATACCAAGCTGTATAAATTTGAATTTGGAATTCCTAACCAAAGAGAAGATATTTGAGATCAAAGTTGCCAGTACGGCAAAACTCCAATTTCATATGTAAGGACCTAATATATACTTTGCCATAAAAAGGCTTTACATCATCATCATTTCAGTCCGTGAAGATCCGCCGCACGCCCCGTCCCCGTCCCCATCCACCGTCTTTCAGCAAACTTTCTGATATTGTCCACCCATCTCATCGGTGGACGTCCTTGGTTTCTCGGTCTCCACACCAGAACGCGTTTCGTCCATCTGTCGTCCGTCATTCTGGCTATATATGACCGGCCCATTTTATACTTCAACAAAGCAATTCGCTCATCCACGTCGCATCGCAGGCCTTTGTCTGGCGTCGGCTCCAATCGTTCCTTTTCTGACTCTTAATGTTATTCCAAGCATAATTCGCTCCATGCTCTTCTGTGCAACTTGCAACTTGTGGGAGGATTGCTTGGTCAGAGTCATTGTTTCCGCGCCATACGGGTTAGTACCAAGTTAGTACGGGTAGTATGCATTGGTTAAACACTCTAGTCTTGAGCGAGTTGCGAATGGAAATAAATCTACTGCGGAAGTGAGATCCAGTTTCCTAATTATTCCTTAACCTTTTTAATGCTAATTTATAAACTGTAGCAGTTTCGTTACTTAAAATATGTATACC
This sequence comes from Micrasema minimum, assembly GCA_022494985.1. NCBI lineage: Eukaryota > Metazoa > Arthropoda > Insecta > Trichoptera > Brachycentridae > Micrasema > Micrasema minimum. Next base: position 137,491 of record JAGVSP010000833.1, read on the forward strand.
AGTTATCACTACAGTTTTTTCTATTGCATAAACTGTAGACGGTACGTAGGTATCTATCGAGATTTTTTTAGTAATTATTATGACGTTATTATTGAATAAGCATGACGTATTCCAATTAATTTGTAATTCGTGCAAAAAGATGAGTAGGTATCAATTTTTACACAAATATCAACATCCCAAAGTAAAATATGTCCATAGTAAAATACGCCAAACGAAAAATCTTTAGCTCTTCTTTAAGGTACGCTAATGTAAAAATCTTATCTAGGAAGCTGCCGCCTAAGGAATTTCTCATCAATTTTGATATCCCACAAATTTGACACAAATGTTCATCATACGAAGTATAAAAAAAGCTTAAACGATACAATCATTTTACTCAGACATACTTCGGTTGATATATTATTATGAAAGATACATATGGTAATTTAATATGAAAAATAATATTTACTTAAATATTTTCTATTCTATTTTATAAACGGCAGAGCATCCAATGTCGAGTTATACATTACAATATTGTATGTAGAAGGTAATCATAGCAAAATTATAACATTTTTTTCTTCTTTTTCTTAACTTGGTTGACGCACGGGAGCTGAAGGCTGAAGAGGATATAGAAGGGTGACAATTAATAAACTTACCCTTTTTACGCAAAATCAAATACCATAAAATAAAAACTAACCACCTTTATTTATTTAAAGTGAAAGATGAACCATTCTATCTATTTAACTTTTGCGAAACTTTGAAGCGGGAAACTTTGAGAGTTCATTGTCCTATTTGAACTCTTTCTTTTTTAGACACAAAGTTCTAAAAGTTACTAAGCTTTACTTTTGATCTGTGGTACTTCGTACATGATACGTAGGTACTAAAGGTACTGACTCCAAAAATAAAATTGTTATTCCATAATATGACATAAAGTAGAATGCAATATTTTTTTTTTATTTTTTTTTTATTTAAAAAAAAAATAACATTACATAGGAAAAAGAAAAATAAGGAATTCTTTTTCTTTTTCAATCTAATGCTCCCTAGGAGTTTTAACAATAAACTCATTTAGAACAAATAAAAAACACATATTCATTTTATTCTAATACGCACTGACATCACTTAGATCACAAAATAAACACAATATATACAAAAAAACAGAACCAATCCAATGAAAACATAAAACCTAAAGAAACAATAAAGTTAATTATAACAGTAACAGCAAAACCATATATTATATCGACGCAAGTAGAAAAGGTATCATTCAAAATGCCTTAATAAAATACCTGGCATTGTTATTTTTGCATAAATTTATTGAAATTTCCGAATCAAATGTTTAATTTAATAATATGTATTATAGTAGATAGGTATAAACTTGTTATCAGACTCAAATAATTTAAAACTTTAAAAATAACTGATGTTTCCTTTTTTTCATTCGTGTGTAGTTTATTTCCATTTTTGTACATTTTATAAATGATTAATAATTATAAATTTTATTGCTTAACAATTTGTGTATGCCTTTGTTCGAGAGTATATTTAACTTTTTGCCATTTTCTGCTGCCGGTGTAACTTAACAACTTGGGGTGCTTTGTATGAGGACTAGTCTATTGCTAAATCCATAGATATGACAAGATGTAGAAAAAGAGTCGAAGAGAGAAATTTATACAGTAGGTTAAGATAGGTTGGGTTTAATAAAATAATTTAAATCAAATGGCTATTTAAAAGCAATATCCTTTATAATAGGTTATGAAATTTATACAGTAGGTTAATGATAGGTTAGGTTAAATAAATAATAGGTTATGAAATTTATACAGCAGGTTAATGATAGGTTAGGTTAAATAAAATAATTTAAAATCAAATAGATTTTTAAAAGCGAAATTTGTGAAGGCGTGTCCAACCAATCACAGCTTACACCTACACACCTACACATTCTACAATCCATAGAGTAAAAATATTTTGAAATTTTGACAGCAGCACCCCAAGTTGTTAAGTTACACCTTAAAAGAGGCTAATATATTATCATTTAAAAACTAATATTTTTTATTTTTTTTTTTTGTAGAGGAAAAGTAATATCATCACCATCATTCTATATTCGCTCCATATGGGGAAAACCTTACCTATAAGGAATCCACTAACTGTCTACAAGCTACGAATTGTCCTGCATAAAAATACATATTAAAACTTCATGAAAATAATGTATTACTAATATAATACAAGCCCCATCGGTTTTATTGCAAAATGAATTTACAAATCATAATGTGGACCACCGGGATTTGTTTCCCTGGTGGTTATGGTTTTTATGTGGGTGCACGGAAAGAGAAATGAAAGGTACTTACAGTTTTACAGTACACATTTATTACACAGAATTTAGAAGCTAATACAATGAAAATGCAATGAACTTAACTAATTAAACTACGATTAAAAATGAATGATGGAAAAGAAAAGTGAATCTAGTTTGCCACGATTTGGCGGCAAGAAATGCTCAGAAAAACGAAATCTTGTCACGCAGAAGGTCAAAATATTTCTCAATGTTGTCCGAGCGTGTTCGGTGCCGCTCGGCTCCTCCGTTCGTCTCGCGTCGCCCGCGTGAGGTCATTTCTTCCGCCACAATAATATTATGTCCAAATACCAAAAGGCTGTCAAAATATAGTTTTTAAATTAAAAAATCCATTTCCAGATTATACTCTCTAGTTTCAAAACACGATCTTCTAGAATTTGTTTTTTTTTGGGATAGACATCTTTGACTTTTTGTATTTAAAAGTAGTTCAGATATTAAAATATTTGGATGTGTCATAAATACGCAGATGTTCATTTTATTTATTTTTAATCAATAAAGTGCGCGCAGTATATTAACGAATATCATAAATAATGAGCAGGCTCTAACATTATTCTAATAAATTAATATTTTCTTGTAAAATATATTTTTAAAACACTTTTAATAATTTTCTGTTGGCCGAAAATGCTAGATCATAAATTTGCTAACAGTAAAAAAAATCTTCAGTAAAATAGAAACACGTTCGTTAAAAATGTATTTAACAAAAAATATGCTTTGTTAAAAGAAATACTTTCTACATCATATTTTCGTTCGTGACAGTGAATGAAAAATTCATCATAAATTTTAACGAATCGGATTAAAGAATTCCTGTAAATATCAAATAAATAAAGTAAGAGAGAATATTCATTAGGTGCCGTTTCTTAGAAGAAACAAGAACACCTAGTAATTAATATTTTCTTTACACCAGATTCCTTGAATAAAAAGGCACATTTAATTCAAAATAGTTTGTTTATTCCGCTTAAAAATACAAGTAAAAACTGGAATATTTTATTTAAATTTTTTTTTCTCTTTGTTTTTCAGGAAGAGAGAGAATTTAAAAAATTAATTACTCTTATTAATAGCATTACCACTTAAATATAATTAGCATATTCCATAATTAGTTTAATACTTTTTTATTGCTCTATGGACTATAAAAAAATTGTAAGACAAGTGTCATTACAATAATACATAGTCTTAAAACCAAGGTAAAATGTTTTGAACAAGTTCAATATTCATATTGTATGAATGAATGTGTGTTACAGAAAAAGAATACCTATGTGTGAGTATCACTTTATTGTGTTTTTTCCCTACACACTAGGTAAAACTGGTAAAATCATAAAATATTTTTTAAAAAACTAAATTTTTTGACTCTAGCAGAGTCTAGAAATAAACGAAGCAATTTGTTTTTGATGAACTAGATATTTACTTCAATAATTTTATTTTGGTATACGAGAACCACGCCAAATACATTTTTGTATAAATACATAGCCGTGTAGATGTTGATTATAATTTTCTTTGCTTTTAAGGTCAGTTGGAAAAATTAAACGCATGCTTAAACATTTCTTCAAATTACTTGTTATGTGAGTAGTCACAGTGTTTGATTAAAGAAGCCATAGAACATTGCAGTTGCACCCGCACAAACAGTGATAGTAGCATGCAGTATGAATGCATCAGCAATAATAAAATAAAGTGAATCAAATGCAAGATTTATTCTTCATACATACCTTAAAATTATTATTAACAGATTCGCGGAATTTTCTGGTCTACATAATATTAAACCGGAAATAACTTTGTCAGAACAACGAAACGGAACGTGAAGCTGACTTGAGAATTGGCGGCCGATCGGTTAATTTGAAGGGATTGCGTGAGATCCACATGCTCCACATAGGGTGCGGGTTTGGGAAAAATAAATTATTGTAAGTTGAGAGCTGAAAAATGGTAAGTGCAATCGTGTATCTTTAGGTAAGTGTATACCTACCAATGCAAGTAAAACACGAACTTTGGAAGAAATAGTCCTCCTTCCAAAGTTCATGTTAAGAGGAAACAGAAGAAAACAAACGAAAAATAAGACAAGGGACTTTATAAAATAAGTGAACAATTAATTTATCGAAATAATCTAATTATGATACATTAGAAAAAAAATTTTTTTCTTTATTAAATGTATATATGTATTATGTAGGTACGCAACATTACAACTTTGCCTTAACTACAGCAGGCCGAATTTATTGTATTTAAAAAAAACATAGGTAAAGACTTATAATTTTATAACATTTTTTGGTAGATTTAATGACAGGAAAATAGCATTTGTCTGAATCTCGTCTATGTCAAGTAAGATTATAGCGAGATTTCCCTTATGTAAGGATTGAGGGCCATTTTATGCCGAAATCCTGATCGTGATTTGAATTGCAAAACGTGAATTATAATTTGAGTATTCCTGTACCTACTCTACTGTAAATTTGACATGGGTAGGTGAAACACTAGTAGTATGGCTTAGTACTAGAAATATAGTACAGTACCTTTCTACTGATTAACTGATAATAGTCGTTGATTGCTGAATACTAATTTGTTTGTGGTGTGGCATTATTGTAGCCAAAAGATTTTATAAATAATTTATATGCCTTCTTATACATGACTTCGTCGTTCAGACAAAATTTACAAAATACTTAAGTAGAAAAATCGCAGTTACATTTATTTATTTATTTTTTAACCACCTCAACAGGCCACTGGAGGCCCAATTACAGAGGGGAACAAAATTACAAACACCCACTTGAGAAAAATCACTTTAGATTTTTGTGTGTCTCACCGGAATCGAACCCGGAACCTCCGTATCTGAGTTCCGTATCAGGTCTTCTGACGCACGGAGGCCGGAGGAGGTTACAATGTTCATTCATTTTAACCTTGAAAAAGTAGTCGTAATACCAGGACTCGAACCTGGAACCATCTGATTCCGTATCAGGTGTTCTGACCACTGAACTAAGCGACAAACAGCTTTAACCGAGAAATTAACTAATACAACTCGCAACAACGACAACTAAAACCCTCTATATTCAACTTCATGAAACCAATCAACTTTTTATTGAGGTCCAATCGAAATTGGAAAGCTTTTATATATCGACTGCAGTTAGTTATATCCAGGTTCCAAGTCCTGGAGCGAACGACTATATTTTCAAGTGAACTTAATGAATGTAGATTGTTACAATGATTTTCCTAGCTTTCTTTTAACTAAGTTTTGGAATTTCAAATTATCGATTCATTATCAGACGAATAAAGTAAAAAATAATAAAACTTAAGTATTTAAATTGAGTATTCAATTAATCACATGAACGACATACTTACTTACAAATGAATTATGTAAGTAGAGTTGTGCAAGAAGTTTCTCAACACCGCAAGATCCGACTTATTGCAGGCAAATCAACATTGATACCCTATCTTTTAAGATTGGTAAGATTATTATAAATACGCATTACATTATAAATGTATTTTTATAAACAACGATAATAAATATGTAATAAGATCTTAAAATATCACGATATGAAACCTTCTGATCGTCAGTAGTCAGATACATAGTTTGCGAATCATTTAAAATCTAACAGGTTTTTAGTTCTAAAAGTTTTTTTAATCCACAGTTCATACTTTTACTTTACGGTTAGAATATCAAAAATGTCAGTATGTAATGTACCGGGGATGTTTTGAGCTAACAGATTACCACTGTTACTTTATTTCCTGACAGCTAACAGATAACATGTTTCTGTTTTATTAAAAACGACAGAACATTTCCAGTTTCCTCTTTTTATTCTGCTTGGATTATTCATTCTAATTATACGTAGCCCAATATGTCTAATATAAAAATGAGATTTTTTTTAGATCCCTCTGTTGGTGCAGATGTTTCGTAGTGCAATTCGTTTTCAATACATTTGAAAGCCAATCTAGCATATATTCAAACTAATATACTCCTGCCTAAGTCTTAAGAGTAATATTTAAATGTAAGCAAGTTAGTCTTTACTGTTTCTATGCACTAAGGTTCCATACTTTAGCACATGGGGCAAAAGCGTTAAGGTTCCATATTTTAACTAATTAAGGTAATTTGTATATTTTTAAAATGCGCAATAAGTAACCCTCAGAAGCAAATATGTCGCGTTATGAAATGATCTAATAATATTTAATTTATAATCACAACTTTTAAAAAAAAAAACATTTTCCAAAAATCAGTTTTTTGTATGAACTCTACTACATACACTAATTACTGCCACATTCATACAAATATCTATTGGCTCGTGTAAATGTTCTTGTTTTTTTTCTTATTTCTTCTTCTTTCCTTTATCAGCACATAACGGTGAATAGCGCACTGACTTGGTATGCAGTGCATCAAGTATTTAGTAGAAACTAAAATTACATACAAGCTTGCTCGATGTCTTCTTTTTTATATGAAAGATGTCGTTTGGATCGAGAATTAGGTTTGCCAACGTGGCGTTTTGTAATATAATATGTATTCTATAAGAGAAACGTTTAACATTAATTAAAAAGAAAATATAAATTATTTGATAACTACACTTTACACTCAAGTTTTATTTTAATTGTTAAAAAAAATTAGTTGTAATATTTTCAGATGGGCATCGGATCATGGATTATTCCACCAATTGTAATTTATAGTTTTAAATCTTATTTTAATGATTGACTGGTAAATAAGTACATATTTATGTCATCGAAAAAATGATGTCTTGTTAAACTGAAAGTACCTACGAGGCGTAGGCGTAGGGTGTGGCGTAGGCTACGCCACAAAAATGATTTCAGTAATTTATAATGATATAATAAAATATCTAACTCAGTAGTTTAACGACTCATTGATTTCATCCCCATAAAAATATTACGACTCGATCGATATTAGGTATCTCTTTCTATTTGAGTATATTCTTATTATTTTATGATACCCTTAAGAAGACAATATGATCAAAGCAGGCTCCATTTGAGAAGATAAGTGTCTTCGTCTAATTAATGAGGAAGTATTTCGTCTCTCAAAGGCTCTATTGATGGTCTTAAGAGGCATAAATGGCTCTTCAATATCACAACGATACAATGTAAATGATTAAATGGTATTGTTTAATAAATAGGTACTCGAAAGTACACAAATACTTAAAATACCCTTAGACTTTAGATAAATTAAGACATCATCAGAATTTTGGTAGGTATTTATCTAACTACACATCACTTCTGAACGATAACAGTGGCTCAGTGCAAAATTATTAAAAAACTTTATACTTCTATATTGCAGGTATATAGTATCAATTTATACAGATATAATACTTACATACAGGGTAATTTTTTCAGTCAATTTATAACAAAAAAAACCCTGAATTCAGTATCGTTAATAAAACCCATTTCAATAAAAAAACATGTACTTTTTATTTTTTACGTATTATTATTTGAGTATTCCTATATTTTTTACAAATTACGTACAAAGCAGGCTCCTATTTGACAAACGTTGTTCATGCGCGGGCAATGAGGGTAAGTAAGACGGGGAAGTGCGCGCGGGGGGTTGCGCTCGCCGCTCGCGCAGTACCGGGCGGACGGTGACCATGTCTTTACTATTTCTGATATAGGAATATTTGTGTGCGCTTTTTTTTTTATTTGAGAAAGGACATGTTTTTTTATTGAAATGGGTTCTATTAACGATTTAAATTCAAAATTTTTTTTGTTAACCGACTAAAAAATAACCCTGTATACTTACATAGCATGCATTATATTGAAATCGATGATTGAGGAGATAACATGTAAAAAATAAAATAAATTATGAGTGATTTTCAAATTTCAAATTTTAAAAAAGGCAACCTTAAGGTCGCCCATTTCCTCCGCACTCAATTTACGAAGAATTATTGTTTGTACATTAAATTAACTAGTGCGTAAGTAAGCATGCGTAAGTAGAAATTTTTTATTTGAATATTCAAACTTTTCTATGCAAAATGTCCCTTGCTCGGCGAGGACAATAATATTGTTAAACTCTGAAAGATTATTTTATTGGTAGCTTATTATTTTATCAAATAAATACCTTTTAAAATTATTATACGTATTCAAAGTAGGTTCACTTTTAATAATATACCCATTGGTACGTTGGTCAATACAATCAATTGCCCAATTATTGATGAAAATATTTTTGAGGATTTCGAAACAAAAAATCTAAAAAGTGTCAAAAAAATGTAGGTACCCACTGAAACTTTTGGTAATATTACATACTGGCACAATGAATGTTGCATTGCCATAAATATTTTTTGAAACTAAGTTGAAAGTTTTTCAAATTACGGTTAAAAATTGATTCTTTACTCTTGTTAAAATTTGATTTTATACAATACTATAACATAATAATTAATCTGCACTCTTGAATAAACAGAATTTTCGAGTTGTGCCATTGTTTTTCATAGGGTGGGCTGGTACTTTTTAAAAGTAAGTTACCTACGTAGGTACCTACCTGTTGGGTTATATTTGAGTTCATTGAGTTCTGTTTTTCGGTCGAACTTTTCACACATTTAACTCTAGATTTTAAGCATAACTTCTTAACTTAGTTTATTTTTACTAATCACATTAGAAACATCGACGTACTTAAATAAAATAAAAAAGTAATTACTGATATTTAGTTTCTTACCTTTAAAAGAATTCTCCATATATTCCAGCCAATTTTCAGCATTTTTTATTCTTTGTCAATACGAATGAAAACTTACCTGAAAAAGAGAAGAAAAACAATAATAAAATTAGAGCTCTATTTAAAAGGCTAATGAATTCATAAATAAAAGATAGCAACGCCAGGCGCCAGATTAAGACTACTGAATTGTCGATATTAACGACATCTATAGAAAATACTCCAAGCTGTGAACAATTCGACAACGTCAGAAGGTTGGACTCTTCGCTAAATATAAGTTTTTGGCTACGGGCAAGTAGATGTCTCTTTATAAAAAGAAACCCTTTGGTTCGAAATTTATATAAAAATAATGAGGAAGGTTGAAATTCATTACACTGAACAAAAATGATTTTTTTTATTAATACATACTATTCATCATTGTTTTCTTTTTATTCAAGATTTTTATAATTGGCATTTTGGTTCCTATCTTATACGTACTTTAGACTAATTCGACCACACTACCTACAATAATATAACTAGTTGTCGACGCCGAATGTATTTTTAGTAGTAAAAAAAAAAAAAAAGGGTTATTTACTAACTTCTTTTTGACTTATCTTAAATTTTGAGTTATTTATTCGTAATACCACGATCCCATTATTAGATAACAATATTCTTAATAAATTATTGAGATTTTCTAACAATTTACTCATTGATTTTGATGTTTGAATACTTCAATATAATACATAAAACAAAAAAAAACTACAACATCCTATTATTGTATCCAATTTTGAGTTTTTAATAATTATTGAGATTTTCTTATTTGATTTATTGATTTTGATGTTTAAATACTTCAAAATAATATAAAAACAAAAAAAAAACTATAACATCCTATTATTTGTATCCAATAAAATTCACACATTTAGGGAAATAATACACTTTGGAGGAATCATTATAAAAGTGATAACACCTAACCCAATAGATAGAACTTATAAAAACTGAGTTAATGTAGGTGTTTTAAAAAAAAGTTTCATGGGCACTTTAGATTTTACGCCGAAACTAAAGTGAAACAAAGTAGGTACGTGAAGCAGTCAACCAGTAAGTGGATAAAGGATGGGATAAAAACATAAAATATTTTCGATTATCTTCCAGTGGATACAAGAAACGCCCGTGGCTTGTTAATGAAAACAGATGAAGAAAAAGACTTTCCTTTAAAAGATCCTGTATAAAGGCTAGAGTCATTTATAACCTCATTCAGAGGATATCGGAAAATTCTCAGCGGCCGAGGAAAGAAAATTGGATATCACTGAGATGAGAAATTTATTTTGGTTTATCATGATCCCTTTGTCAAGTCCGGTGAATTTACTCTGATAGGAAGAGTTCAGTATACCTAGTAAGAAAATGTTTGGGATTAAACGATCAGATTAATTTACTGGCCGTATAATTTTATCTACCCACATTTATTAACTACAGAGAAACACATAACCAATAATCGAATACCGAAATTTGGTTTTAAGAGATGAAGGTTTTTTTTCCATAAAAAGGAGAGATGTTCAAACGTAACGTAACCTAACCTTACCTACTACTTTCTGGTCGGTCAAAAATCAGAAATACCTAGGTACGTACATTCAGAAATTTAACAAATTAATCATATATTTATTTTATTCATTTGAGATAAGTACGAGTTTATTTTTTCTTTGTCTTTACCTAGCTGCTTATGCCGAATGTTATTTTATAGGTGATAAGAGCATTATTTAAATATGTACCAACTCATTAACTGTAGAAATGAGGGTTAAAAAATTGCCATGGTGATCAAACGTCTTTATATTGAAAACGAAATAATATTTTGAACACCTTGAGCACAAAATGAGTTCCAGGTGCCAAGAATGTAAAGATATGTGTATTTTATTTTTCTGCGCATTGCAGCAGTGATCAAATTCTGTGTTTTCTTCCCAATTTTTTTTATTTCCTATGTCCTTTATTCATTTTTTTAAGCCATACCCTTTTTTCTCGCTCGGGAATAAAGTAAAACTATGGTATAATGTGACGTCAAACTGTAATTTTGTTATAGCGCTGTACCGACAAACAAGACCAACAAAAAACAAAGATTTTACGATGTCTGTAAAATAAACAGACTTCTATGCCACTGTAAATTTTAAGAATTTTGCGTCAAGTTTAAAATTAATAAACAAACAAAACATTTATTTTATGTGTTAAAATAACCTGCCTGTATCACTCAGTTTTGAAGAGCTACTGCGTTCTGCGCTTTTCCATATAAGATACATATTATGTATAATTTGCAAAATTTATACGAATATTACAATTTTAATACATAAAACTTGTTTTCGGTTATTCGGAAAAGCTTCGGTTGAACGCGATGGGAACATGTCAATTTTATTGACGATGGAAGTAAGAAGTTAGAAGAGTACCTATCGTATCTTACACACGTGACATGAAATTCGCAAAATTCTATGAAATCTATTTGACTCGCCCCATTTTCGGTTTGTCTTGCATTTTGCGCGAACGCGAACTGTACGGTATGTAGAAAAAAGAGCCTTTGACAACTGTTTATTTTGACGTGATAACGTCTAATAAATCGATGAACGCCGGCTGCACACACGAAAAAGCATGACTCATTGTCACGTTCCGCCTGAGCCGAGTGTGCAAGCGAGAGCGCGGAACAAGCGATAGGCACGATCGGCTTTAGCGTTCGGTTTGTGACGCATCTATCTCTCTTCCACTCCATCGGCCGATGCGTCCGAGTAGAAGGGAGATAGCAGCAGCACACAAGCTACAAAGTGAAAGTGAAATTGTCATAACCAAAATGAAATGAAATCACCAAATTGTGCACTTCCAGACCAAGTAAATATGTTTTCGGTAGTACCAGACCGATCCTTTAAAGGATATTTTAATTTCCCATCACAGCTAAATATTTAAATTAACGAGTGCAAAAAAATGTTAATCTATGGAAAAAATTGTTATTTTCAATGAACTCCTGCTTTGTATTATACAAAATAATGATAATTCAGTGATAATAATATAATTCAATTCATAAAAGTATGCTATTTTTTATCAATGTTTTCTTATGACGTTATCACGTAAAATTATCGTCCGTAAACCGACATTACAGACAACCAAAAGTTTTTAAACTGAAAATAAGTTTTGTTAATAACGAGAATTCTGTTGAAAAATAAACTTTATTTAATTTAATATTAGAACAGCCGCGGAATCAGTTGAAAATCAGCTTTGGAAATCTGTTTTGACTGACTTAATCCAAAAGTACGTCCTTATCTCGGCGGTGCATCTAGGAAATTGAATTTCGCTGTTGGAACTAAATTAATAATTACTTCACTCGTTTGCCACTTGTTAACAGCGCCTTCTACCTTTGGCACTACTTAAATAATTCGTGAGATAAATTATTTGGAGCAGGACTTCATAAAGAGTAACAAACACTAAGACTAGGTAGGGGTAATAGACTATTATTATTTTAATTACATTTAATAGAACTCTAGTGAAATGAATATTGCACTTGGAATGAAATGTTATTATGAATAAGTACAAGATTTAGGGACAAAACATCTAGTTTTACATGTAATGAGTACCTAGGTAGTAGTAATATACTCATGCAGGTATACAAATTTCAAAATACACTCTGTTTGTGAACATGGACTTGAGTGTAGATTAATAATAATTCGGTAGTGGTAAGATTGCTTTGAAGATACAAGTGTGTAAAGAAGTACCTAGATACCCATAGATACCATTTCTTAATTGGTAGATTTAGACATACCTACCTATATTATTTAAATGAGTATATTTTGTACTCGTTCAAAACAAACAAAAAAGGAAACAGTGAGTGCTGAAATAACATTTAAAAAGTATTTATTGGCTCAGTAGGTACACGATGACACAGTAAAATATATCGGAATTTATTTTTAATTTATATAAAATCAGATAAATGCTCATATGCCATTAGTTAAACGTGGATAATGATTTATCCATTAAACTAATGAAATCGTTCCTATACACTTAGTGATCACTTCCTTTTGCCTGTAAATCGCTCTACTGTGAGTAGGTAGGTACTTCCTGTGGTTGGTTGTGATTAAGCAAACAAATCCTATACATTCACGACTACTTTCTAGATCTAGGGTACTCTTGAGGTACAACTATTCTGCAAATACCATATGGTATGTTTAGCATGGTTTTTGGTAACCTAAACATAGGAGACCTAACCAGAGGAAAACCGCATAGTAGATCTGGAAATAGTTATAAATAGACGCTAGTACCTTGATAATGGTAAGGGAGCAAACTAGAGGTCCTCGGTGGTTCATTATGTGAGCACAATAACAACATAAATTGAAATTCGGTGATATTGACTGAACATGAGGTTTGTGCTAAGGTTTTGCTTCTACAAAGCTAAATGCGACAGGTAGAACTTTTACATAAACCCAGGCATCGTTAACAATAAATGAAAGTTAAGGTTATCGAAACTTGATATGGGTCAACCACATTAAGAAAATGAAGGCAATTAATTAGACGAAGAAAGACATCACTCAATTGATACAAGATAAGTGATGAAATTGCATTCACGAATTTGTTTCATCATCTCGATAATTGTATTATACAAGTATAAAGCTTTATTGGGCGTTGTATGCCTTTGAGGAGAAGTAAAATAACGTAAAAGTAACCTCCAATCTTCATTTCTAATAAAAAAAAGTAATCTTCGAGTACCGAGGTACTGGATGAAAATTGCGCTGACAATATTCATTTATGACTGCAATATCGCACCCACTGCACGCGAGCCAATATTCCCCAGGAACTGCACGTCACTCCGCAAAATGATTCGCGGAGTAAAGAAAAGGATTACCTATTATTAATCCTGTGCACTCTAGAGACTACTGCATCCCCTTATATTAAGAGCAACTTCAGCCAACGTGGTGGGAGGATATAAGGTTGTTTAACAAGAGATACATTGTTAAAGAGTACTTTAAATTGCAGGCATATAGCACTATACCATACCGTGAATAAAGTATGATTATGTGGTATACATTCGCGTTTACATAAGGAGTATAATATATACTTATGTAACAGCACAAAATAATCTTTTGTGGCCAATATTTATAGTATAAATAGATTTGTAAAAGAAAATAAATATTTTTCTCAAAGTTCAGTAGTTAATTTTTGGTTTGTAAAATTAATAACACTAGAAATATGCATGGTTTCAAGTGAATTTTTGTTCACAGATCACAAAATACGAATAAATGTAGCGTTATTTAAAAAAAAATTGGATCAAACGAATATTTGAAAGTCAGTAGGTACTTATATTTTTTGTACTGACCAGACACAATGAAACCTTTTGATAAGAAAATGTCTTTGCAGGACAAAAACGTTATTTTTTAAAATATATATAAACAGAAGAAAAGAACCAACATGTTATTTGTTACATCTTGTAGTAGTGTATAGTAGCCGCAATCAAATCTAAGGATTTTTAAAACTTATAATGGGAATTCACGAAAAACAAATGTTATATTATGTAAATTGCTATCCATGAAAACTATTGGGCACAGATAAAGATTCAATATTCAACTATTTAATTTTCATCAATGCTAGTTCATTGTTGATATTGACAACCCATGAATATCTATTAAATATTAATTTAGTGGAATAATGATTGGAATTGGATTCATAGAACCATTTCATCATCTCAATTAGTCCCTGTACTATCACTTGACCTCTCAAATCCCCGTAGCTTAAGCCCACATATGTACGTATTTAGTGGACACAATATGACCAGCTACCATGTATTTGTATCTAGCCAATACCATGAAAGATATAGGAATACATGCTCTGTGCGTTTAGATTTACTATTGGCTATTATTATTTGTCATTGGCTATTAAATAATAGTCATTTTGCCCATCTCGTGCGTGGTGTAGTGGATAGCGTATTGAGCTATTTTTCATATATTTTTTGCAATTTTACAGAAAACGATTTTGTCTTTAAGATTACAAATGTATAATTATTTTTTAATTTTATCTATAAAAAATTAACACCGTTTTGTATCTCGATAAATGGGTCATAAGGTAATTTCCACAGGAATGTTATTTAAGATCAAAAACTCTAGTCCCCCTTCGGTCTGTATTCATAGTCCGTCGACAAAAAATCTTGACCCAGAATGGAGCCATTTTTATTTTATTATATACACACGAGGATATTTTTTTGCAAACAAAAATTCCTGTTTTTGAAAATTGAAAGACCACAAAAAAGTGATTTCTCTGTGATTAAATACTGTTAGCCTTTAAAAAGTTAAACAAAAATTACTTGCGCGGTATTGCTTCATAAGCAACTATATAATATTATGGTATATCCCGCCCGTCCATCCCTTAGTAAAATGATTAACAACACACTTTTTTTCTAGGTTTTGGGTTTCTCGGTCGGAGTATTTTCCTATGAAGTATTTTACTATGAAGTATTTTCCAACCATTTAGGTACTTTCCTGTTTGAAGTGTTAGAAATAATTTAGAACTGTTTTATTATATGTGGAGAATCTCAGATGGATACATTTTAGGCTATCCGAGCTGGGGTGAGTTTCGTCATTCTATTTTATACCCTAATTTCATTGGCCTCAGGCCGAAAATTCCTCCCTTGATCAGCACCCGTGCCGGAGGGCGCTACAAGAAAAATCTTACCATCTAGTTTTATTTCGTAGGTACTAGGCAATTATCTTATGAGATAATATATTTAACAAAAAATAAAAAATTAAAGAGTTAATACTTCTATAGTATGTATAGGTACGTATTGTATAACTTTTAAGATATATTTTCCATGTTCGAAAAATTCCTATGTATTAAGGTTAGCTAAAAATATCTCTTCGGTCGATAAATTTAATAAAGGCTTATAAGGAAATCCTGCAAGAGGGGTCCTTTGAAATATTTTAAATAAATTTCATTATGAAAGAACCTACAAAAACCTTCGCATTTTATGGCCTGGGTTTGAAAGTTAATACTTTTTGTGACATTTTGAAGAACAATTCGTTTTAAAGCTTACAATTGACTTCAGAGAAATAAGTAGGATTTTTTCATCTATTCAATACCAACGTAATATCTTTTTTATTAAATCTTTTAAAAATAAAACGCAAAATTAAATTTCCAAATTAAATGTATAAAAAATTAAAACACTGTGATTCCAAAGCCCGACTGTGACACTACAAATTCCTCAAAAGTTAGACCATACTTGAACATCAGCTCTGAAGATGGACACTGCAATTTGTTCCTAAACGTCGGCAAACATAAAAACATGGTATAATTACTCAGAAATGTAACAATATCTTTGTTTCTCTAATTAAGTCGATATTTCTGTAGCTACGTTTCTCCTAAATGTAAGGCATATCAATAACACAAAATTATTTATAAAGACGACTTATCTTCCCCTTTCGAAATATGAAGCAAGTTCTCAAATTATGTTACTTAAATAATTAATCAGCGAATTTCTAAAGGACCTGATAATTTTCTATTCCAATGACTTGTATAATAAGGAGACTTTGATACAGAAAATATGAGTTAATTTATGAAGAAGACGAGAAATA
The DNA here is from genome assembly GCA_022494985.1 of Micrasema minimum. Lineage (NCBI taxonomy): Eukaryota > Metazoa > Arthropoda > Insecta > Trichoptera > Brachycentridae > Micrasema > Micrasema minimum. The sequence continues at coordinate 153,962 of JAGVSP010000833.1, forward strand.
ATAATCTGAGATTGAAGTTCGAGTTGGCTTTAATGTTTTTGAAAGCATATTTTAATCGATACCGATGTTATCGAATGCGAAATACATTTTAATAAAAGTGTAAAGTCAGTTGTTAGCAATAAAGATTGGAAATGTCTATCTTTTGTTAGTATAATAATGAAACTGTTCTATTATATATGCATATCTAATATTGTTTTGATTTAGGTTTGGAATAAAAACATTGTTATTATTATTATGAGAAGGGTAATGACTATTTCAAAAATATTTAACGTTTCATTTATGTTAATATCTAAGGTTTTTCCGTGTGTATTTTCTTTACGTTATTTTATTTATTATTATTACCATTTACTTAATTTGATAACTATACCACCAATTTTAATATAATATCTAACTCTGTTTAATTGAATGTTTATAAAATAATAATATTTTAAAGCTAGGTTTTTTCATGGATATTATAGTTTAATTTTATTATTTACTCTTCCGTTCAGTAGTGAAATTATTGTTCTATGAAATGCCACTACGCTCTGAACAATGTTCTGTGAAACGTCACAATGCAGTACAATGTTCTGTGCAGTACTGTGCAGTGTGCAATGTGCAGTGATGCAAGGAGCAAGAAATCACTCTGATGTGAAACGTGAAATGGACAGTTAAATATTTTTTTTAGCAAAAATCCCCTTTTTGCATGAAACAAAGTCGGTAATTTTTTTGCAGGAGGTTTTAAATCCGCACTGAATTTTGCATTTATATCGATAAAAACTAACAAAACAAAAATTTTTGTTTTGGTTTTAGTATATACGCTAATTTTCAAAACAAGCTATTTTTTGAAACTATTACATTACTCTTAACATTAAAACATATAATTAAATCATTTAAAAAGAGTAAAAATTATGTAATTATTGAATTTTGTTTATTTGGATTTTTATTAAACTCAAGCATGCAAACTGAGTTTAGTAATTATTACGTTTCGTTAGTTTACAAGCAAAAATGTGAAACATATGCTATATATAAATAATTTATGGTTATGGGGTGTTTCTAGGACAACTAGTTTAAATACAGTTGAATCCAAAGCCCAAATATTATTCTAATTAATTCATAGCACATAGCGTCTTATAACGACATAATTTGAAACATTACAGTTTAAATTTAATTTATTAGTTAATTACCAAATTTTAAAACTCGTGCTAACAAATTGACCTACACGAAAAAGTTTACCCTTTGACACCCGAGGGGTTTGTTTACACCAAAAGGCCTTTGTCGGGGGCTGCGAGGGGTTGAAGGAGGTTGGCACAAAATTAATACTTTTTTTGAAGTCACGCTTGCCAAGAACACACGGACCATAAAAGAGTACACAATAAGAACACATTTTGAAAATGTACACCGACTGCGCATTTTTCGTTGCATCTACGAACATTTTGTATTATTTTTACTGTTAAATTATTTATGAATAAACCGTACGATAAATCATTAGGGTATATCATAATCAAGTCCCGCCTCCGTGTAGTAGTGGATCAACGCCTTAGGGCTACTAAAGCAACTGATGAAGCGGGGTTTAATTTCCGACGCGGGGGTCAATATGGATTAATGTATGTTCAACGAGGTTTATTATTTGTGATCAAACTGTGAACTGCCTCTGGAGGCGTCAGACAGATCATCTTGCCTTCGCATGGTGAAAACATAAAACAGGGTAATCCACATCTAAGTGTACCTAATGCCAATCATAGATACGGATAAGGAAAGCGAGGGTATTATTAAAATTATTAAAACCAACAGTAGATAATAACTGTAGTACCTTATATAGGAGAGTGCAGAGGACGATGAGATTCCGACGCCCGAGAAGATCTAACACATTGCCAGCATGGATCATAATCAGTTATCCTCTTTTATTGTCATATAAAATATACTATTCGACATGAGTAGAACAGAGAGACTTAATGATGGATGGTATGAGGGTTGGTATTATTACCCGCACTTGATTTGCAAAGTATATCATGGTTTTCAACGTATCGAGCCCTACCAGATCAGTATCACTGATAACCTATACATGGTTAGTGGAATCCTTTTAATATTTGTGTATAAAATTTTTTTTTGAAAAATAACGCCATTTTGTGCTAAAAAAACATTGAAACCTGAAACCTGAAAGTTGTCCAAAATAAGAGCATTTCTTACAGAAGAGTAAATCACGACATAAATAGAGAGTTAACGAAATATCTAAAAAACTGCGCACAACTTATTACAAGCGCGATACCCTACAAACAGGACCTAGTTTTCAACCAAATATGAATTATTTTAACGTGTAGAGCGAAGATAATAAGCACAATATTTAACATGAAAATATTTTCCATAATCTAATTATATATACCAACCCCTGTTTAACGGAGCCATCATACCGTTATTACACCCCCAAAGTGAAGCACTTTTCCGTTGCAGAATAGAATATCACGATTAAATGCACATGCAACCATTTCCTTGACACTGAATTCACAAGTAGAAATCAATACAATACTGAAATGCCAGGTAATTACAGTTTAAGAAAATACGACGAGTTCCAGTTTATTAATCGCAAAGGATAAAAATAAAAATTACTGAAGATATTAGCGATTATAAATAACATACGTGGAACTAGCATGCCGATCGCTTGGCTTAGTGGTAGTCCTAGAAATTTTTTTTATTCACGTAAAAAAAATGGAAATAATACGAGGGTGGGGTTGTGACGATGATTAATAAAATTACGTTCATATACCAATCTAGGCCTATGTGTTCCATTATCTTTCTATTGACATTAATTTCACTACTAAATAAAAATAAGAAGCCCAGAAATTCAGAAATATGTAATTGGCAGATATTATATAATAAAAATAGCCGCCCCCCCCCTTTTTCGGAAGGGCATGCTTGCCTAATTTTCAAAGGCATCGCGTCCACCGTTAGACAATCCCGTCGGCGATTTACGTTAGAACTACTATCCTCTACGAGACGTCGATCTGATTTGAGAAGAATGCACGAAAACCTGCGCTGATCCGCTTGGGTTAGGAGGTAGTCTGTTGGAAACCTATGTGCTTCCAACATACGAAGTGGCGGATTTATAGAACAAAATGATGATGATATAAAACTACGTATAAGGAGTATTAAGAGACCTTGATAGTTGGATATGTATAAATATCACAACCTATCTGTATGTATGTATAATATTAATATTTTACACTCATCACCAAGATGAGGCATAAGAGATAACGTCTGGACTCATAATCAATGGTCCTCTGACTGTCTCCCTGCACTTAGAGCCGTCCTGTGTCATACGCTGCAGGCTGCTGACCCTGACAAATTTAGACAGTTCAATTGACCGAGAGCCACTTTCAATTTGTGTCGAATTGAACTCGATCTGCTACCTTACTAATTCATAATTGTGTATACTTACTTTTAAACCAACTAAATAATAAAGTAACAAGTCAGTTTTAAGTTAAATAAATAATTTATCTTCAAGCAACTTAATGCAAATAATGTGTGTAATATTTCCCCAAGAGGATCAGCTTCAATTGATTAGCCTTCACAGCAAGCAAAGTAACATGGTTGCCTGTTAGTGGCGGATAAGCCTAACTACAAGTGGTGACTAACAAAGCCTAACTTTGATCCCCATATAATACCCCCATGTACAGCGGGATGCTTAATATTAAGAGGAACGCTGAAATAAAAGTTATTGAAAATATCCGTGATTTAAATAATTTCCAAAAATTAGGTTTCTTTATTCTTACCATAATACTAATTTTATAGTTATAACATAAAGACTAACTAACGCCTTACGATTACGTAGGCCATTTGGAAGAGGTGATCAATAGATCTTTTCCTAGCAATAAAACGTTTTTCCATTTTCCTTGACGACGAGTGTAGAACGACTTTTCCACGGATGTTCTCAATTCAAGTAATGGATAAAAATAAATATGTTTGATTTATTTAGATCTATCCTATTACTTAATTTTTATAAATATTTTCAAATTTTTTATAAAAAATGTAACTGTTAAGACAGCCAATCATAAGTCGCACTTCACATGAAAGTGCTAATTGTATATTCGTACAAACATATTTTAGGGATAATAAAAGGAAATGGTTTAGGGGACATTCACGCAGGAATAGGGAGCCATCCCTACGGGAGTATATGGAACAAGAAGTCCTGCAAGGAACCCGCCAATCATGCCGCCTCAATGTTTTGAGCTAAAGAGGGTTGCCAGAAAGACTAGGAGTCGGCAGTGTATAACTAGGAATGCAGAATACCGTGCATTGCTAACCATAAACCAATGATTGAGAATTCTTACAAATAAGACTATTCAGATTATAAATATCACATATTTTAAAAACAAATTCCAGATTCACGTGAGTCAAATATTTGTTAATAAGGAAATATATTAATATCTTAATCCTGGTGTCCAGCAACATTCAATACACTTTAGATCAATAATTTCCAAAACAGGACATAGAAGCCGCCTTGAAACTAGTGGAAGATGCTTAGCTATGAACTAAAACCGTTGAAGTCCATATTCACATTCCAGCTGTTAGAAATATCTAAATTTTAAGGATTAATGCAGATCGTAAATAACTACACAAATGTACGTATCCCCAAACTGCACAAACAAATACACTAAAGACAATTTTAGAGACACGTATTTTAGTGACTTTTAAGCCTCATATTATGGTGTAATTCTCCAACGACACCAAGTTTATTTTGACAGCATTGTAAAAATAAAAAATAAAGTTTTAAAAAAACAGTAAACTGCATCTAAAATGCATCTACCTAAAAAACGAATAGTCTTATAGAATGATAGCTTTATGACTGTCAGAGAAAAGAAATTACAATATTAAAATTAAATTTGCACAGAAAAAAAACTGTATTGAGTGTCCTCGTCAAAAAGTAAACCCACACTGGGTACATATACTGTTGCGACTAACTCCAGAGTAACCGGTTAACAAACTTCTTTAACATGACGTCGAACTGTTAACACGAAGAACTACAAACCCGTGCCGAAAGACATCTTTATTGTTATTAAAACGATGATCCATTAAACGACGTGAAGTTTGCGCAGAAAATAATTATGGGAGACACAAAAATTATCGCCCGGGGGGGGGTACGGGGGGGGGGGGGGGGGGGGGGTGTGAGGGGGATGCGGTGGGTGTGTCACATGTGCAACTGATACATCATGAACAAACCTACGCAATGATCAAACACAATTATAGAGAAAAAGAGGATTGTAGAAATCGGTCAACACCACAGACACATGGTACGAATTGCCAGACACCAAATAGTTGTGATCAGGTCGATATAGAAAATAATAGGATATTACTGATGCATAACAAAATTACCACCATACCACCTACCCCCTATTTTTAATTAAACGGTAACTAATTCCAAATTTTATCAAAAAAAACAAAAACGAAAAAACAACATAATACTTTTATTTTTATTTGTCGGGATGTTTTTAATGAAAACTGTGGTTAAAGACATATGTTTACAAGCGATTTTAATCCAGGTGAGATGACAAGTAAATGTCATCATCGTCACATTCAGCCCGTTGAGGTCCACTGCCGGAGCAAGGGCCTCTCATCTGCCGCCTCCACTCCTCCCGACCCTGTAAGAGCCCCCCATCCACTGTCTTCCCAGCAGACTTCCTGATGTCGTCCACCCATCTTATCGGTGGACGTCCTTAAGGCCTCTGGTTTCTCGGTCTCCACACCAGAACGTGTATTCGTCCATCTGTCGTCCGTCATTGTTATGTAAATAAGAAAAATTAAAATCAATTGTATTCTTCTTGTTCATCGAAATTGGTGCAAGATGATGGTAACCAACCAAATGTAAAATTTAAAAAAAAATCTATTATTCCGCATGTAGTGGTGGTAAATTACGACATAAATTGCCTAACCTTACCAACCTAACCTAACCTAACCTTACCGACGACTACAGCTTTCCCTCATCAAGCACCCAATGTTGCAATGCATTGTTCACACTAACACACTAAGTGCAGCGAATCTTGATCGTATTTGTTACACGAAAGGCAAGATGATTAATCTTACGCTTCAGGGCAGAGTCCTAGGTAACACAAATAAAAAAATATTTTTAATGGAAAATTACATTCAAATAGAACATTTCTTTTCGAAATCGTTAGGAATCGAGCCGAAGACGTTAGTACGTTTGTAATTCAACACGCTATCCACTACACCGCGAGGTGGACAATACCCATCCAGCAATATTAAATGTTCGGAACCTTAGGGACATTAAAGAGTTTGAAATTCAAAAATATAGAATTACATAAGCATCCATGGTGATTAATTGTATAAATCATCTTGGGCAAACTTTTGTACAAAACAAATTACGTTTTTATTATTTTTGGCGTACTTGGTCTTACTTTAGTACAAATTCCTCGTAATAATTTATTTTAATTTATCGCTATCAAGGCTATCTTAGCAATGGATTAATTTGCCCAAAAAAAGAGTACTTTCGAAATTAACCGTCTGACGAAGAGAATTAAAAACAGCTAATATTATTTTTTAATCTTTCTTGTGAAAGTTATGTACATTACGAAATTATTTTTATGCCGTTCATCTTAGAGTCATGAAAACAGCTAAAAGGTCATAAACATAATGTAAAATCAACTTGCAATAACAAAAATTAAGTCATATAGATTACGAAAATTATTATTTATAATAATAAATTGAAATGATATATAAATTACATAATAATGAAATAAATTGAAAATGATTACCATAGTAAGTTATTATTAGTGCTCTTTCCGATAAAACTTTTCGACAAAAACAAAACTAAGAGAAGTGATTATGGTACTCTAGTATGCCAATAACCATTACCTTAATTTCCTAAAATCCCTAACTATACCTAAGAAAAACACCATTCTAGAACTACCCCCTCTCTAAACCGCATATCTTTCCTAAACAAATTGATAAAATTATAACCGTGTATTGTAATTCAAATATGAAAGTAATACGTAAAATGTATCTGATGATTTACCGAATCCCGTCAAATACGCGACACAAGCTGCGATACATACCGATGTTAATCGACAAATTTTGATGTATCTGTGCCCATAATTGTGCTTCATAACGAAACAGACGGTACGAGGTTGATAAAAGTTATTTAATCAACCTTGTCATCGAATTACTTTCTATGAATAATTAGTCGACTCAAGGTCGATAACACGATTGTATTGACCTTCTTATTACTTAGTACTTCGTACAAGTAGATGTTATTAGGTGATTTGTGCCCTGAAAGGAAACGGAAGACTCCGTTTCATCCGGAGACACCCTAACCTTAGGATGAAACAATATTATCTACCAAACTGTAACACTGAAAAGTTCACAAAATAAGTGAAAAATCCTTAGTGTTTTATTATGCAATATAATTTACGGACCAGAAAATGAAAGAAAAAAATTGACATCACTTTAGGAACTGACTTTTATAAATATTTTTTCATTTCTTTTCAAAAATAGTATGAAAAAACAATTTCATCCATCGAATAATTAAATTCTTTCGCATTTTTAATTTTATTTCGCAGGAATTCAAGATAAATACAAGGAATGAAAATTGTTTTACGAGAGAAAAAAGCAGATGCAAAGCCTTTTATTTTTATGGGTGAGAAATAGATGGGGGGGCCGAAATCGCTTTTGCCACAAATTCTCCTGTCTTTTTCGCATCACATCACATGTTCACACTCCGTATAATGTACTGCTGTGTACCAAGAACTTATCGAAAAAAAAATACGTAAGTGCAAATTTAAGTGCTATTTTGCGCGTACTATGCTTAAACCGTTTTATACGGTTCTATATGAACTTCTTTGCTAGGAGCCTCAGGCTTTAGCAAGCACCTGATCTCTGCGATGTAATACATATGTTTGGAGCTGGTAAAAATATGTAAGCACATTCGTATGTCGTCGTATGTTCTATGAATAAAAACACAAAATATGTTTCTTTTCTAGAATTCAAGAGTTTCATTTGTATATTTTCGCCTAGGATCTGATATCCATTATCGACCAGTTTTCAGAACTCTCTTCAATGTATAGATACGTTCAACTAATGACACGTGATTTCACATGCAAGCGCATCTTTACCAGCCATATTTCGTGAAATTGCATGTTATTACTTGTATTAGATTAAAACCGAATCATATTAATATCAACAGTTTTGGGTCTTATCCGATTTTTCATTATTTTATTTTTTAAAAATTGATTGAAAAAATTACAATATCAAGTGGAATTTTTTTTAATTTTTTACGATGTCATATGAATTTTCTAGCGCGGTTTGAAATAGCGCTTTTTCAAATCGCTCGGCAAAATCCTCCATTTGGGCGACGCATGCGGTGTGACGTCACAGCAATATAGTCGCTTACTACGGAATGAATTTCAGCCTTTCACGGTCGACGGGTATGACGTCATTAGCCAATGAAACGGGCGTTAAAAATCATTCGTATTTTCGTGTTTTTAAAACATAAATTTTATAATAAAAAACAAAATTTTGAGTATCATGTGTTTTATATCGTTGGAATTGTAAAAATATACTTTAAATATTTATAACGTTTTTAAGAATATTCAAGTTATCATGTGGAAGAACCCCCACTCTAGAAAAAACCAAGACAGTTTATAAAAATCAATTATTATAGGTTATAATTTTTTATGATTGCAAAATGTTGTCAGAAGTACAAATACAGTGTTTCTCTACAAGGACACATATTATTATAATGTAGTTATACATTTCATTTATATTCCACCAAATAATATTTTTATCAATCGTCAATACATCAGAAGCGCGTCCCCACCCTGGAGCATATTGGTACAATATCCCAAGTGCGCGTACATTTTTGTGGAAAACACGAAAAGTGTGCCCTCGAGAGACGCAATCGTTTTGGTAATAAGTCCTCCGCGTTTGACGTCACGTAATCCCGCTCCGGGAGGCGTGTCAAGATTAGCCCGGGAAACGGTATCCTATCCATCAGATAAAAATCTTATTGTCAATTGAACCCAGTACGGCAGACAGTACTGTACCTCAAATGTCATTAGCGATTACTACTCGAGAGTCTAGCGACTAAGAATAAGTGGATGTTAACAATAATTTTTAAAAACGAAAATAGTAAGATTTTCCCTTTTTCTGCACACCGTTTGAGGAAATCCACTGCTACGCGTTCATAAGCACACTTTAAAAATGCTTTGCCGTAGAAGGTAGTCACCCGGTTCTCGTGAATACTTAAAAAGTTTTTGAAATGGGATGAAATTTTCTCCCAAGGGACTCACGCATAAATTAATAAAAAATGTTGAAAATAGCATTCTATTTCAAAATCTTTCGCGAGAAATCGCCTCAAGAGCGCTGTACAATAAAGAGGCTAGACCACAACACGTTTTGCAGCTACCAAGCGCATGAACGGTTGGGGTTCTATTCTAGTCTCCTACAGTTACAGACTTACATAGTAAAATAAAAATATTTTGAAGTTAATTAATTTACATAGATTAATATTGAAACTAGTAAATTATATAGGTAATATTACAAAGGTATAGGACAAAGGTGATAGTTACAAGTTTAAAGCAGAATTAAAAGTTGAAATTAGTTTTAAAAAAGGCACTTGGACTTGAAGTTTAACTGTGTGGGAGACTAGACCACCATCTTGCAGCTACAAAGCGCATGGATGGTTTGGAATCTAGCCCCCTTAGTAAGATCTAACTTGATTTTAGTACCCTAAGTAGTACTAAGCAAAATTTAACTTTCCGGAAGGCTGTACCACTACTCATCTTGCAGCTACAAAGCGCATGGATGGTTTGGAACCAGCCTCCTTCACGGTTTTAACTTGATTTTAGTACTCCAGGTATGATTGGCAGAATTTACTTATCCGAAGGCTAGACCACAACTTGTCTTGCAGCTACCGAGCGCATGGACTATTGGGGTTCTAGCTCTTCTTTTTCTATAAATGGATTTAGTGCTACAAGTAATGGAGTTTTACAATAACAATAATGAATAATATTAAAAATAGGCATATACAACACACAAATTAAAAACTACAGTAATAAAGTTCTTTGTTTATTTTTGTTCATTGTTCTGGGAGGGTCCCGGCAGTCGATTGTGGGTGCAGGGCAGGTAGCAGGTACTGGCAGACAAGGCTGCTGCGGCTTCGGCTGTCGGCCACATGTTGGTCAGCCGGAGCGGTGGTACTGGATACGTAGATACTAGTACTAGTACTTGGTGTCCTTGTAATAGTACTAACAGATGATGTGATTTGTGTGTTTGGCATTCCAGAAATCTTTGTCAATGTTGATAAAAACTATAAGTGCTCCATCTCTCTCTTTCGTATGAAATATCTGAAAACATTTTTTTGCGGTCTTTTTCTTCTGTATTTTGGACGCTTGTATCTTTTGTAATAGGTAGATTATGAACAGTTTTTGGCGGGATTTTGTGGAATACACTAAAATATAACCTTGCGCAAACTGTTTTTAGAAGTCGTTTTTAAAGTATAATCTGCATAAGCTTCACAATAAACTTTTTACTGTACATTTCATCGTTTTTGAATATAACATTACTTTATGATATGTTTTTTTCTAATTATTTTTTATATCTTTTAAAATGATGCTCGTGTTGTTGCGAGCAAACTAAACACGACCGATTCGGTCTGCGTGTCCCGAGTCACTTCCAACAGTAATATGACAGTTGCTGTCGACGGAATTGAATTTATCTGTGCATTCCCGACGTCAGATATTGCATAGATTTTGAAAGTTTTGTACGTCAAAATAAAATCAATCCAAAATGGCCTTAAACAACACCGTATTATAACGTCACTCCTGCAAAAATGACGCAGTTAGTACTATAGTTGGTATTTAGCTAAGGTGTTTGAAATGTGCCATATTAAAAAAATCGTATCTTCAATCAATAGACTTATAAAAAAATCTTAAATACTTTTAGGTTTGTTTAGTTTAAATAGTAAGTTGATTAGAAAAAAAATACTTTAGAAAACCGTGGATTCCCACATGATGTTTCAATATAGCACTTGATTATAATTTATTTCACCAGATGCCTGAATTTTAACCAAATTTTGCTATGTGTACAGCTAATATTGATGTAACGTAAAATCAAATAAATAATTTACAAGGTTACAGTTTTGTATGCACCTATTGGAAGCTAGGAAATTTTGACTAGAACAGTAAAATTCGTTTTGTCGGGTTTAGCTTTAGAAATTTTATAATATATAATAATTCATAAACTTTTCCTAACTTCATACATAATTGTAAGGTATCTGGTTAGTCCATTAGACAATTTCGTCCGCAAGAATCACTCTTAACGTGACATACATTCTCTCTGTTCAATTTTCTGTATTTCTTTTTAACCATTAAATCTCTTGTATATGCCCACGTGATTCATTAATATTATCTCCAGCTCGATGAAAAGTTATACCATAATCTTTCCGAAATTTGAGAAATAATACAGTCGACTGTGAATGATACGTTTAGTAATGAATCGGTGTTAATTCGAAATAGCGTTAAATTAAAATTGCCGAACTAATACGATGTCAAAGGAACGGAATTCAATGAAATATTTAGGAATCAATTGTATGACGTTTGAAAATCCAGTATGTTGTAATAATCAAATAGCCCACCAACACAATAGAAATGCTAAATTGAACAACTCCTTACCAATTTTTTATAAATATAAGTATATTAGTATTCCACATAGATTATATTCCAAGACAAAAGGTGTAAGTTTGACTTTTTGGTAAAATTTATTATGTGACTGAATTAATAATTAATATTATTAAAAAATCGATAATAACTACATGTGCGAAAATTCACACAGCTTTAGAAGTAAATATCAAAAATAAAAATATTTTTATGCTATTGCATATATAACCACTAGCACACCACCTTAGCTCGTCAATTTTTTTTGGCGGATCGTATACTAATTTAACTTTATAAAACAAAATTTATGTAATTAGTTACACAATATTTTAATAATAACGGTAATTTTTAAATAATTAATAAGGTACAATGCTTATTTATAATATAACCATAACTCAACACAAAAATTTAATAAACCTTTATATTTAAACAACGCTATGAATTAAATATATATATAAAAAAAAGTTGTAATTTGTAATATTGTTAACCTGGAAAATGTATTTATAACTAACAAGATCAGTCCTATATTTGCGATGTTTAGAGAAAATGGTATCAACCCTATTAGGACAGTTAAAGTACAGAAATAAATTTATAATGTGTTATGTATGACAATATAAATATAAAAATTAAAAAAATAAATCAATATATTCTTTTTTATTATAAAAATAAAAAAACGTACACAGAGGTTACTATTTCGATAGAATAAATCTCTAACGTTACACTTACGGCCTTTTTCTTCTGGATCGTAACCATACACAAAGAGCCCACCATATCATTTAATATAATTTACAACACAGAACCCGCTTCTCTAACCATTTCATGGTTGTCCTCACATAAATAAAACATAATATACTCAAGTGTGTGTCTACGCTATATAAATATAACAGTAACTATTGCATATTCACAACCCCTGTATTTCGCAAATGTAATTAATTCACTTATTTAACAGTCCATCCGTTACAGTGGAAGGCCTGTAGATAAATCGGCAGCCTAATAAAAAATCAATATAAGATAAAATGAATAATAAATCTAATCCTAAAAAGATTAAAAATTGATTCACTTTCACTTCCTGATACTGAAACCTAACAGGGATCATTTTTTTGAACAACCTCAGAGATATGAATACGCAAGAGCTGGTAATAATAACTGAACGATTATCGAAGTCGAATGAAAGTCCAGTTCATTACAATATTGAATTGTTATGTTGGGAAGGTATAATGATGAGCGCGTTGGAGCGATTAATTAACGTTACAATTTTCTTCCAATATTAAAAATGTATGCGTTATAAGTAACGACCATTAAAAAGATAACACCTATTTAGTTAATAACCCGTTTTTATTTGCAATTTTTGGGTACTACATTTTAAAATAGCCGGAAATAAACTGTGTCCAGGAAAGCAGAAAACAAGTTGTGCAGGAGTGGGATACGAACCTAGAGATTCCTAATCGAGTCTCGAATCTACCACTAAACCACCAACCCGGTTTCTAACAATGTTGTACCAGTTATACCTTAATATATATTCCACCACATAGATATAGTCTAATGGAGTACTTTCTAATTTCTAAAAATAATTCGTATGAAGAAGTTCAATTGTATTTAATGGAATTTTAAGCGTTTTCATGAGGAAGATGGAAAATTTAAGAGTTTTTTTAAAAAATTTTTAAAAGAAAAAAAAAGAAAAAAAAAAACCCTTTCCCAACAATGCCC